>OY015312.1:94109721-94369555 GCA_955612985.1 Cheilosia scutellata
ATGTCCTTATTGAAAAATTCAGTATATTAGTGAGATCTCTCCTGGCTCCCGAGCTTGTCGAATTAGTACTGTCTTAGATGTAGTCCACTTCGAGTTGAGGAACCTTGGCAGGCGAAAGTATCTGTGGTGAACAATAGTCTCCTCTTGGTTCTTGTTCATACCCAGCTTCTGCAGAAATTGCTTTTAGAGAGACCCAGCCGGAGGGCGCATGTTTTTCGATAATGCAGTGTAACGTACTGTTATACCCACTATTATCTTTACTAGCGTTAACGCATTTTGTTTGATTAAGAGTATGCAAGTAGCATGAGGCATGTGCAATAGAAGGTCCCTATAGTCCGGCACTTATATAAATAAGGTGAATTTGAATTGTTTCTGCATCTCGTTGAGAGAAACACCATAATTAAATGCAGTATTGAACTTGAAGGTAAAGGAATCCACGCATTTAATCGCAGCTTGACAATTATTAGTAAAAATATCCCTTGCGGGGCTTCATTTTCTCCATGATTTACATCTGAAACTCGCTACAGTAATTAGAAAGGAGGAAACAGATCTTACTACATATTTAGATGTATGGTGAAACGCCTCACTGTTCACTGTTCACGCCCACTCCTGTTTCCGTTTTAGACCCTTCCACATATGTACATGCAGAAGGATCCCCTGATAGACTCTACATCACTCATATCAGTAAGTACTGGAGTGTACCTACCTAGGATTCGAAGTTTGTGTTGAATTGGAGCTGGGGTGAAAAACTTGTCGGTCCTCTGTATACCTGATTTGCATCTCCCAAGATTGTTCTTAAAAAAAAAAAAAAAAAAAATAGTTGGCGCAACAGGCGTGTAGACACCCTAGGCCTAGCTTCTCACAACCATTCGTTTGTGTGAGTTTCTATTTTTGGGACGAAAGGAAGGGATCTACAATTGTATGCCGAGTCCGAACGGCTGAATTGAGAAGCTTTATCAAGACAGTTATAATTTCGGATGTTTGTCAGACGTTCGTGAGAGGTTGCGCAGTGGAAAAAAAACCTTAAGATGTAATTTGTGTTTTCCGGAGATCGAACCCGGGACCCCTCGTACAGTAGTCCGTCCAGTACACTAACCACTGAGCCATTGCGCCCAAAAGATTGTTCTTAGTCAGCCAAAAAATGTCAGTTTTCTTTGAAAGTATTTATAAGATTGTTATCAACAAGAAATACTTTAGCAAAGATCTATCCATAGGTACATAGACAGTAAAACGCTCAGCAAACCTAAGTGTCGCTTAAAATAAATAAATACCTAAATAGTTGACGCAACAGGTCCGTATATGCAAGGCGCCCTAGGCCTTGCTTCTCACAACCATTCGTTTTGTGTAAGTTTTTATGTTTGGACGAATGGAAATGACCTACAATTGTATTCTACGTTCAAACCGCTGAATTGAGTGGCACTTATGTGTTGGTAAATCTATACGATTGTATACGTATTGACAGTTGATGTTATGGTATAAACCCAGTTCTCTTGTTTACCTACTAGAAAATCATTTCGCTTATATTAAATCTTGTGACGTAGAGGTGGCTATAACTCAGATCCAATACGTACCACAAACAAATCTGAATTAATTTGCATAATCGATGTTCAGGACTAGACTCCTGTCGTGTGTTTAATATGACTTGTGCGTGATAAAAAAAGATATATGAAAAAAAAATTAGGTCAATAGTGTGTCCTCTGGGAAACTTACTTACGTGGGCGTAAAGACAAACATTGCATGTCTGAGTGTCCAGCTTGACGTAGCAGTTTCAATATCATTCACTGTGCCAACCCAAAGCATTCTAATAATATTAATGATTCAAAGAGTTTGAACAATTCTCTCTATACGTGAACTTCAGAGCTTTTCACAGTCGCCTAATTGAAAGCAATAAGCAAAAATTTTCAAATAACATTAATTCCTAACGTGATACAAACTATACCTAATTGAAAAATTAAAGTCTTTTATTAATAATAAAAAAAAACATTCGCGCATTTCATCGTTCGCTCGTTAGTCTAGAATTGATTTAAATTGAGATAATTGGAAAAGATTGAAATTCTAAAACTGAATGTCCATATGTAACGTGGTGGTTTGTCGGTACAGTACCTATACTGAAATTGACGCTGCTGAGATGAGATCACATTCGGTGATATATAGGTACCTATGAATTGATGTTTTATTAAAAATGGAAATTCAGCTTCTAAATTTATTAGATTGGGCTTTGATGAATTACGATAAAATGAATTGAAATGTTAATTTAATAACATCTCGACAATTATTTATTGTATTGTATATTGTAGTAACTAGCTATCTATTCTATGGAAATAGTGATTACCTCAATGAGGCATATATGGTTCAACTAGGCGTGACTTGACTGAGTGACTTCTTGTTGTTTTCAAATGAAGTCATTCTGTGCGATTTTTTTTAGTCGTAATAAAAATCTGATGTTGTCTACACCCAACGTTGGATAGAGTTAGTAGGAAGTGTCTCTGTTGTCATTTTGTTATGTAATCTGGAGATTACGTGATGGCCCTATAAACAGAAAAACTTTTATCGAAATACGGTTGGATTGTGGTGACATAGGCGTATAGACGATGATAATAAGAAAGTAGACATGGCTTACAACAAATCTTCTGCAGAAGGCTGGAGTAGTCTATAGATGTGACTCTTAGCACATATAAAGTAACGCAGTTAATAAACTGAAAAGTACTGTGTTCGTGATAAGCGAACCATAATAATTATCCCATAACTTCCTCAGACCTCGGGCTAGGGTAGGATGCCAAAATACCCTGTGTACAAAGGGTTAGGCATGCATGTTATCCCCATTTAATATATAATAACTGGTTGGCAATTATAGACAATGAAAATGAAACAAAGTTATATGCAAAATAAAACATAAGGGGATAAGGAATCACCTGGGAGTTCTTTGAGTTTTAGGTACATATGGGTATATCCGAAAATATGTTTTGCTTTGGGCGGTAGACCGAATGTTGCCTCCTTATTTGAAGTGATGTACAAGTACTTGGATTTTGGGTTCGTTTACTTTGCTAACTTTGGCCAAATATCAATGTTCCGTCTTATTTCACTTTGAGAAAGCCAAATAAAGTCTTGTTGCACTTTATCCATTACTTGTCTAAATATACTTGTTTTAACTTTACAATATGACCACGAATTGAGGATACAAGTAAATTGTTTAAAGCCGGTGGAGAAGAAGGCGCAAGTGGCAGAAAGTGACTTGTCCAAAAGGTTCAAATGAATCAATGAAGAATTATAGAACGGAGCCCCAACAGCTAAATTGAGAAGCTTTCTTAGAACAGATTTATTTTCGGATATACCCATGTGTCAGATGTCAGCGAGAAACAATTTTGTAATTTGTGTTACGGGTCGAACCTAAGATCGCTGGCTCACTAGTTCGCCACGATATCCACTGACCCACAAGGCTATACCCATGTGTCAGATGTCAGCGAGAAACAATTTTGTAATTTGTGTTACGGGTCGAACCTAAGATCGCTGGCTCAGTAGTCCGCCACGATATCCACTGACCCACAAGGCGCTCACCATATGTACCCACTTCATCTGTAAAAATTAGTCAAGAACAACGTAGGAAAAAAGGGTGTCAAGCAACAGCAACATGGACCATATTGTGATCAATGGAAGTCACGCGTCCAGTATTATGTTAGATGTCGGAATCCTCGGATCACTACTTTGTTACAGAAAAGATATGAATATGAGTGCAAATGCATTGGATACACTTCAAAAGCAAAATGATGATGTATACAATGCAATTGCAAAAAAATTGCCAAAATCTTCGCCGATCGCGTACACCGTATACACCGATGCCATGCATATGAGACGAGTCAGAACCAGAAGTTAGATGGCCAACATTAATGTCGCGACTAATGTGAAATGTGATGTGTTTCACTTGAATACAAACACGAACTACAGAGATGTTACTTCAGGAACGATGTAGATGTAGATACGCAACTTGTTTGAGAACGTGCCAAAGTAAGAAATCCCGCACAGAAAGCTGTAGCGATGACGAAGAAAACCTTGTGCTCACAGTTGGTGCTGAGAATCCGAAAAAGCTATTTCTGCAGACTTTATAGCAACGACGAAGACCAGACCCCGATACATATCTCGAAAAAAAATCTTGTTTTGAGAATAATTATTGAAAAATTGAAAAATTTGACCAAAAATGCCGAAGAGAAGTAATTATTCTCAAAACAAAATTACTATGATTCAATTGGTCTCATAATCCACCTTTAAGAAAGAAAAAATCTGGAATGTAAAAATCTAGAAAGCATAATCTCGAATAACAAAAATCTCGAATTAATATTAAAAATGGTGTTAAAAAGTGAGATACGAATAGGGGCGTGCTGCCCCCCTGCAACCCCCCTGCTTGGGTTTACTGTTTGGATATGGGGTGGGTGCAAAAAAAAAATCTCGAATTTACTTATTATTTTCGAGATTTTTTCGAGATATAGTCTTTCGAGATTTTTGTACATTCGAGATTTTTTGTTTTGAGATTAAAAAAAACTTTTCGAGATTTTTAACCTTCGAGATTTTTGTCATTCGAAATTAAAATTTTTGGAGGTACCAGAACTACTTGACCGACATAGCCAATTTTCAATACCAACCTGAAGTCAATTCGTTTGGACGCTTTCGTGCTTTCAACAGACAGACCGACAGACAGACGGACATGGCTAAATCGATTCGAATCGAAATGTGATCCTGACTAAGAATATTTATATACTTTATGGGCTCTCCGGAGAATCCATCTTGGCGTTACAAATGTATAATGGCAAAGTGAATATACCGTCCTGTGGAGGATATAAAAAAACTGCCTTACCCGACGACTACCTTTTTAGAGCAACTAGACTGCATGGTAGAACGAGCACATAGCAAGTCATAGTTTACTCGGTCACCACAAGAAAGGAGACCTCCTGAGCTACGCGAAAAACAGAGTTATCAGTCATCTTATAATATGGCATGGAAGATCATATTTGCCATATTGGGTAAACGAATAAAATCCTTAATAAATAACCTGATTGATCGCTATCAGTCGGAAATTGCATAGCATGAATGTTCGGTAAGCTTCAGCAACATGGGCGATCCTACATTATTTGGGTTTATTTTAAGGTTGCTTTAATGCTGATAAAAGCAAGGCGATTGCTTAAGCTACGATTATACACATGTTACATTTTGACATGCTGACTCATCAGATCATCATGTATATGTCATTTGTGAGCGAGTCAATAAAAAATGACACCCTATCACACAGTGTCAATTCTGCGGTCATGAGCGTGTATTCCAAAATCCATCTCTCTCTTTGTCTTGCTGTGACATGGCTGAATGGCAGAGGCGAGACAGCGCCATAAGGTGACAAGTTTGTAGTTTATAGGCACTACTGGTAACGTATGCCATACACGCAGAAAAATGAGTCGGTTAAAAACAACCGAATTTCGGTTAATAACAACCGAGCAATACTGTTAATATAGCTCCTACAGAGTTACTTGTTTATAAATAACTGAGTCAACTTGATTAAGGAAAATCGGTTGATAATAACCGATTTAGAAATATCCCAAAATTTCCCCTCCGAAATTGCTGGGTTATAAATAACAATCTAACTCTGTAGAATTTAACCAACTTACTCTGTTGTTATTACCCAACTCACTTGGTTGAAATTAGCCAACCTACTTGGTTGTATTTAAACAACTAACTTTGTTATTATTGGAATTAGAATTTAGAATTCAACCTACTTAATCTGTTGTTATTAACAGAATTACTTGGTAGAATTTAACCAACATATTTTAAAATTCCCAGCCAATTTTTTAGAATTTAACCTATTTAGTGTGTTGTTATTAACCGACTCACTTGGTTGAATTTAACCTATCTAATCTGTTATTATTAACCAACTCACTTGGTTGAATTTAACCTATTAAATCTGTTATTATTAACCAACTCACTTGGTTGAATTTAACCTATCTAATCTGTTATTATTAACCAACTCACTTGGTTGAATTTAACCTATTAAATCTGTTATTATTAACCAACTCACTTGGTTGAATTTAACCTATTCAATCTGTTATTATTAACCAACTCACTTGGTTGAATTTAACCTATCCAATCTGTTATTATTAACCAACTCACTTGGTTGAATTTAACCTATTCAATCTGTTATTATTAACCAACTCACTTGGTTGAATTTAACCTATTAAATCTGTTATTATTAACCAACTCACTTGGTTGAATTTAACCTATTCACTCTGTTATTATTAACCAACTCACTTGGTTGAATTTAACCTATTCAATCTGTTGTTATTAACCGACTCACTTGGTTGAATTTAACCAATTAAAAGGGTTAAAATTAACCAACATACTATGTTGAATTTAACATAGTATGTTGGTTAATTTTAACCCTTCTAATTGGTTAAATTCAACCAAGTGAGTCGGTTGAAATTAACCAACATACTATGTTGAATTTAACATAGTATGTTGGTTAATATTAACCCTTTTACTTTACTTTCACTTGGTTGATATTAGCTTACCTTCTTGGTTGAATTTAACAATCTTAATTGGTTAAAATTAGCCAACCTTCTTGGTGGCATTTAACCAATTAAGAGGGTTAAAATTAACCAACTTACTTGGTTGAAATGTATCCGACATTCTCTTCACTTCAGTGCATCTGAAAATAAACCATCTAAAAGGGAAAAATAATTTTACCCTAAAATAAAAAAAATTGCTTTTTCATATTAAGTACATAGATTTTTTTATTATAATATTGTGGTAAAATAATAACATAATATTCTATTTATTACATGTATTTATATTTTTTAATGCAAAACTTAATTTTACTTAAAATATATGGGTCATGAATTTCGTCATTTAAAAACAAATGTTTAAAATTGTATATTTTTATACTTATTACTATATACATAATATTATATACATGCATTTTAATCAGCATATTTATGCGTCATGAATTTCGTCATTTAAAAACAAATGTGTAAAATTGTATATTTTATACTTATTAATAAATTAATACACATAATATTATATATAAATTCATTTTAATTAGCAAATTATTTATGAAAACTGAAATTCGAACTCGAAATAGTTATTTACATCCATTATTTAATATATATCTATATTTTTTATAGTGGGCTTCTTAAAATAACGTACTGCTTAGAGTTAGGTAAAATATTTAAAGCGTTAGGAATTGGCGATAGGAAAAATTCAAGAGGCATAACAATTTGTTGCGATATTAATGGAACTTCTACCTCATATGCATAGTAGTGCTCATCGAAACATTTAGTCTTAAGTACTATACCAACAAAAATCAATTGATTTGAATCATATAAATATATTTTTTCCAATACAAAAAAATCGTACAGATAACAATCTGAACTAAGACTTTTTACTAAGACGGATCCCTTTTTATAAAGTACAGAAGACATGGTCGCCCAATTAACCATAGTCAACGTTTTATTAGGGTCCAGTGATAGCTGTGATCGTATATTATTAAGTTCAGATAACAAGCCATCTTTTTTGGGTCCAACGTCAAGTATATTAGCAAGTTTTCCTCTTAAAAACATTTCATTAAGTTGAAGTTGATGTTTCATTGCTAAGGTTAAAGTGATATTCATTCGGTTACATGATGATCTAGCAGACATTTTGGATTGCCTGTGCTTAGCTTCGAACCTCATTGACCACAAAGATGTTAATGGGCCGTATTTTTTAAAAGCGGTATGGTAGTGAATGAGATTGTGGAACTTTGGCTTAAGAGAGTCCTTGGTAAGTGTAATATATTGCTCATTAAGTTCAGCTATTAATACTTGCAAGAAATCTTCTGTCCCAACAGAAACATTTAAACTAAGAAGTATGTCAACAATTTGTCTTAATTTTATATACATTGCCCAAATAATATTACCCCTCGGCACAAAGTCACCTATAAGTAAACCCAAAAACCGCAAAAGAGTAAGCGTTTCTCCTGAAGATAAACGCACATTTCCCCGCCTAAGATGTTCCCTTTCGATAGAGCAAGGTTTGTTTTTAGTATCAGGGCCATATGAGAAAGCTAATAATTTATCATTGAAAATTGTTAAAGAAAAAAATTTGTGTTTTTCGGTATACTCTGAAAGTATAAAACTCAAAATGTATTTGGCTACACCCTCTAGCATATCATGCATAATATCAGCGCCCACCTGTTGAAACAAGTCGAAGTTTTTTATGCCCAGAAAAACACACTTTTCCTTAATGCCGGTTAAAGATAAATCATTTAAAGCCAGATCTGCTTCATAGCTTTCCATTGTTCGAAGAAGTGTCGTATCTTCATAAAATTGCTTTTTCAATACATCTTTTGTAACTTTGCATACTCTGCAAGAAAAGTTTGCTGAAAAGCTCTCTACAAACCCAATCAGAGAGTGTATTCCTAAATTGTCACCAAGAATCAAAGCTAGTTCAAAAAATAAAGATCCCTTGAAAGTTGGAATATCTATTTGTATGCCTACTTCGCTTAAAAAATTAAACTCATCAATAACTGGTTGAAATATAACATTATTACCAAAAGATATTCTGTCGGATGAATGAAATAATAAAATAAGGAATATGTTGGACAGAACTGAGGATCGCCAAGGTGGAAGACATGGAACTGAGACGTACACTGCTCCTAATTTGTGAACACCAGCATGACTTCCTAGAACGTTTCCAATTTCATAATCATCGAAGTACATAAATAGAGGTAACACAATGCGATTTGAATGGTGGTTAAGTCTTTCTTTCCAGTATGAACCTTGAATAAAATTTTCCAGGCCCTCTTTATTTCGAAGACTGTCCATATATTCCAAAGTTTCCGAAAGTATATTTTCGAGAGAGAAAAATCTTTGCAATATATCTCTTAAAGAGATAAAATGTTCTTGGCATGGAATAGGTTCCATACGTGTTATTCCACCTTTTTTAACATTATCGAACCTTTGGCCAATTAAAATTCCTTTAGGCTCAATGTATGACTTTTGTTTCGTGAAATAAGAAAACCTTTTTTGTTCTGTTGTGAAACATTCTAAGGGGGAAGTGATTGGAGGAACAAGTGCTTGCATTAATTGATTTGAAACATCATTAGATAGAGAGTGCTCAATACATACTTTATCTAAACAGTTCTTAAAATTTGAACTTAATGAACCGAAATATTCTGCTAAGCCATCAATCACTTTTTGCACTACGTTTCTAGGCAAGATTACATTTGCATAAAGGGATGCTATAAAAAGTGATAGTGATTTATCAAGTGACAAGGTTTCTGTATGTTGAGTTTCATTGGATTGTTCTAATTGTTTTTCTGAAACAACACTTTCATTAAGTATATATGCATTCTTCTCAGAATTTGTTGGATTATTTGAACTTTGAAAATCATGTTCTCTCTTAAAGTGTCTTCTAAAGGAATTAAAAATTGAAAACGATCGATTGCAATCTCCTTCGCGGCATTTATAGTTTGTAAAGTTATGGTCACTGTGATTAAAATCAAAATGTTGCCTTAGACCTTTGAGATCCTTGATGTAGGATCTGCATAAAAAACAAACAACCATTGTAAAAAATGAAATTGGTAGGGAAAACTCTAATTTTCTTTGACTCCTTACTCTTCCAACAAAGTATTGGCCGCGGTGGATTCTTTGTCGAACTCTGTCGAAATTTAAAAAGAAGCTTTTTGTATAAAAAGCCAAGTAGATACACTTACTCTCCGGCTGATACTCAGCATTTATTGTAAAAATTAACTTAAAGCAAACATCTACTGCCTCTAAAATGGTAGGCAGTAGGTATTTAGTAGCATTTATAATAACAAAATATGACGTTATAATATCAATTGAATTACCTACTACGAGGATAAAAGGTTGAAATGTGAGGCCAATGCCTTGAAGTATCAAGTGAATTACCTACTACGAGAATGAATGCCTGAAAGGTGAGGCCAATGACTAGAAGTATCAAGTGAATTACCTACTACGAGGATAAAAGGTTGAAATGTGAGGCCAATGCCTTGAAGTATCAAGTGAATTACCTACTACGAGAATGAATGCCTGAAAGGTGAGGCCAATGACTAGAAGTATCAAGTGAATTACCTACTACGAGAATGAATAGTTGAAAGGTGAGGCCAATGCCTTGAAGTATCAAGTGAATTACCTACTACGAGAATGAATAGCTGAAATTTGATTGAAATCAAAGTGTTGCCTTAGACCTTTGAGACCCTTAATGTAGGATCTGCATATAAAACAAACAACCATTGTAACAAAATGGAATTGGTAGGGAAAACTCTAATTTTCTTTGAATCCTAACTCTCCCAACAAAGTATTGGCCGCGGTGGATTCTTTGTCGAACTCTGTCGAAATTTTATAAAAAGCTTTTTGAATGAAAAGCCAAGTACACCTACTTTCCGGCGGATACTCAGCATTTATTGTAAAAATTAACTTAAAGCAAACATCTACTGCCTCTAGAATGGTAGGCAGTAGGTATTTAGTAGCATTTATAATAACAAAATATGACGTTATAGTATCAATTGAATTACCTACTACGAGGATAAAAGGTTGAAATGTGAGGCCAATGCCTTGAAGCTTTTCTTTCCTGATGGTAATGGCTGCGTCGATTTCTGCATCCGTCGAAACTCTAGTTATGAAGCCATCCCTTGCTTCAGCCTTAGAGGGTCGCCAAATTTTCTTTTTCGATCCGCTTATCTTCACATTTGATGTACTTAGTAGTGATGGAATTAGCAGGAATGCCGCAAGATTGCTGATCTCTTCAGAAACTGAAAAAATATAAAACAATGATAAGCCATATGCGTCGACTTAATTATTCTACACAAAATTTGTGCAAATCTTGTCCTAACTATTGTACTTATTATACCTATATAATCTCAGCATAGTTATATAGAGAAAATATAATGCAGATTTGTTTTTTTTCTTCTAAAGAAAACATGATGGTCAAAAGAAACACAAATTTGTCGGAACAATCTAGTAATGCAAAAAGAACCACGCTTATTCTGAAATTCGATCGAATCGGAAATTCTTCGAATTTTTACGATTAGCAGGTATATTTATTAACCCTGGAAAGATATGCCCCCATTGTAGAACACAACTCAACTTAGTTGAGTTGAGTTGTCTTCAATTCAGTTGTAGTTGTCTTACACAATAGGGGCAATAATCTGCTTCAAATTGACTCATCCAAAAACTTAACCATCAAGAACGATAAAAGGTAAGAACAAATATGTGTGGTCGACATCAAAAGCAACAAGGCGTTCCAGAGTCTCAGCAATGAACATTGACGAACGTCGAAATCTCTGAAAAAACGGGGCTATCAGCTAGGTTCCATATTTCACTTTCACTCGAAATGAAATCGAAATCGATCGGTAATGAATTTTTGTGTTCTGCAGTTTACTGTATTCGATGTCCCAAATAACAGATGTCAGCTGTTTGCAATTTCACGAAAAGTGATTTCGAAAAAATTTCGGAGTTACCGAATCGCTCGAAATGCAGAACACTGAAAACGAATTCACTCGATTTGCAATTTCGATTTCGAAATCATTTTACTCGATTTCTGGAACCTAGCTGTATATGACCAGTGTAACGTTCAAAGATACCTGTAAAACTGAAATTGGAACATTGATTGGAATATTAGTTTTGACAGCGATGAGGAAAGATAACGACCTATCCACAGAAGAACTATTTGACCAATCTTCCTCAATGATGTACGTTTCAGTTATCAGCCAATGTTTCGTCATTATGAATGTATGAGAAAACATTGCGTCCATCACTTAGGAAAGAAGATGTGTTTATTCCTACCCGAAAAATATGGGACTTGTTTATTCGGCAATGCATAAATAATAGTTATACACCCGGGCAGCTACTTGGCTTTAGAGGACGCTGCCCTTTTAGGATGTATATACCTAATAAGTCAAGCAAATATGGCCTAAAAATTCGTATGATGTGAGGTTTTGAATCGTAAAAACTTCATGAAAATTTTGAATGTGAATCTGACATCGCCATTTATGAAAGAAAGACTGCAAGTTCCCACTTTGAAAAGACATTAAAGAGATAATATAAGCAATATCGTTTCTAGAAGCGGCTCTAGCTCGCAACAAGAAGTTCCAGAAGAACCTTTACCAAAAAAACCTTCTTACTATGCATATCAGGAAGGCAACTGCTTCGTGCACAAAGTGCAATAAAGTTATATGTAGGGAGCATTACATTGATAGGTGCAAAAAATGTTTGTGATTATTTTTTAAGTTTAGTTTTTAATAATAGCTATTTATTTTTTTATCTTATAACTATGTATGTACATTTAAATGGACTGATATGTACTGAAAGTATTACATAATGTGATGAAAACTGAAGCTGTGTTAATTTAATTTCTTTTTTTTTTTCTGAATTTGTTAATTTTTGTTACTTTTACAGTTTTTTTAATTAAATAAATAGCACCAATGCCATAAAATGTATATACGTTATTTCCTTTAATAAGAAGACCCATTTAACATTCATTTCCCTTTTTTAAATTATAATAGCTTAGAAAATAAAGTTTATGCGTCATTTTGACGCATGATTATCTGAGTATTGCAAAATATTACAGGGTTAATAAATAAATTTTTCTTACGATTTTCCAGAGTCAGCAGGTGAGCGAAGTGTTTATCCTTTCCTGCTACTCCTTTTCCCTTGCTTTTTCCAATTTGGAAGATGTCCTTCTTTAATCTGGGAAAATTTTCCACCAGTCCCTGGCATTTGTCGCTGTAGATATTATCAAAATCCCTTACTAGCTGTAAAAAGAAGAAGAATTACATAATATTATATGTAAAGAAAGACTAAATATATGTAGGTATAATGTATTTTTAATATATTTATATTTTAATGAAATATTACCAGTTTATATCCCAATGATTTTTGTAAAGCCGGGTATTTCTCAAAATACTCCGATATGCTCATATCCTTTAAAAGTTGAAGTCGAGCATGGGTTGTTTTGTTCCATTTCTCCTCCGTTGTATCCCATGGATGGCTAGAATTTTGTAGCCATTGGAGATCTTCTTGGAATTGTCCTTCGAAGTCTTCGAAATTGACAGTAGCTATTGCCAGGCGTTTTATGGGATGTGGTGCCGGAGAGGAGACCCGACTGGAAGAAGGTGACGACGTCGCAGAAGTGGAAAAGGAACGCTTCCTTTTGGTGATAACACCACTTTCCCTGTACTTTCGTTTTAGATTGTGGATGTGGTCTGGCAATTTTCCAGCCAATCTGTTTATTATTCCACGACTCGAATTAACCAGCTTATTATGAAAATAAACCGATCTATTCTCGGTAGGGAACAAATGAACAATTTGATTTGTCCAGTGCCCATAAATTTGGGCTGTTATATTTTTGTCCGGGTTTTTCTTTAAAATGTTGGTGCAAACAATACGCACCAATCGCAGCCGAGCGACGTTATCCAGCGGTCGACTTTTATCCAGCGACAGAAGACCGGTTCCTTCCAGTGAGCTTTCAAGCAGCTTGTTAAGTTCCTAGTAACATAATATTTAATGTGCATATAGTTCATATAAGTACAAAAAATTTCAGAAATATAGGTATAAATTAATGAAATAAGTAAAAAAAACCTATATACTGTCGGCTAAGGCGATTAGTGACAATCACTTATTATAATCACCTTCTCTTAGTTGATTATAAATGCAATCACCCCTATTCCCGTTGGCGTTTGTCGTAAACGACTAATATTTCATTCCGTTTTTAAGCCAATGTTTGTCACTTTTTTGAGACAAACGATTTGAAATAGCAGTGAGCCAATAGAAAAAGAAATAAAATCGTTAACAAAATTTGGAAAAAAATCTGAATACCATTTATACAACGACACCGACACGACATAATGAGTCGTATACGACAAACGCCAACGGGAATAAGGGTGAATGCTTAGATTTTTACTCAACCCTGTACTTACATCTAAACTTTCGCTGGATGTATCATCAACAACAACACTTGAAGGGGAATCTAGTACTTCCAATCCGTCGCTTACGGTGAAATTTGTCAGAATATCACTAAAAGAAAAATTAGGGCAGTCGGTCTGTGTGTTCGTAGCAACACATATTTCTGAAGTTTGAAAAGTCTGTAAAATAAAAAGACTTTATTTCTACCATATCAAATGGTAAAATAATAAGAACAAACCAAAGGGGTAGACGCATTAGGGTGCATAGCTTTCCGCCACTCTTCGAAATTTCGTATAAATAGAACCCGGTGCCCTATAACTGGGAACATTTCCTTTATCTCTGTGGCACCAAGTAGCGCCAAAGACATTGAAGTTATAGCATTTTCTGTTATAAATAAAAATTAACCAGTGTCACTTAGTCACTTGTAAAGTATAGGTTTGTATCAGATATACAAGGTGGCTCAAATTTAGTCACGCTATCGGAAGATATTATAATTTTTTTAAATTGCTTCGTACGTCAATCATATTTTACATTTGTGTATCAACACTGGCAGTAGCCACTTGACGGGTATCATATTTTTCACTTAACAGAAAAAATTTTAAAGGGTCAAATGAAGATTTCCATCACCCAAAATCATTTTTATTTAGTAAAAAATGAATTCAAAAACAAAATTGGATGATTAATTTTGCACCACCTTGCATAGGAAAGTCGTGTATAAGAAAGAATCGTTTTTAAGAAACACTAGCTTTTCAAGCGCTAAATGCATTTTCGTGTGGTAAGCCATCGAAATCAATCAAAAATGCAAAATACATGTATAGCAAAAATACTTAAAGCAAGTTTTAACTTTCTTATATCCGAATAATATTGTATTAATTTACATGTTGGTATATAAACGAACCTTTAAAAATGTCTACGTACTCTTCCAGGCCCCACTCCTTTAGTAAGGTGCACACTTCCTCATCCATTTAAAAGAACTGTGAAGCAGGTGTTAATATTAGTACATATCAAAATACGATCATATAAGTACTAAATGCTACTGACAGAAACCCTGGGAACTAAGGCTATGCCTGGTTTTAAGCCGATGTTTGCCATTTTTTGGGAACAAACAATTTGAAATGATGGAAACATAGAAAAAGAAATCATTTTAAATAGTTCGTCCCAAAAAAGTTGAGAATACCGCCATAAAACGAAATTGAATATTAGGCGTTTACGACAAATGCCAACGGGAATATTTGAATATTTACCAAATCAATCGAATAAATAGGATATCACAAAGTAAACAAACAAACCAGCATTTCCTTTCCTCAGAATTGTGCAGGTGTACAAAACATGGGTTGATAATACAACCGAATAATTATTAAGGCTGCAGTTATAGCTCCACGAAAAAGTACAACGAAAAATACGAAACGTAACGAAATGATCCGACCATTCCCACAGGAAATAGTTCTACCGATTTGGTTAACATTTATGGAAATGGATGAGAAGTTTCACCCAAAAAGTTTTTCGTCGGGACAAATAAACAAATCCTTTTGTTAACCAATTTCATGTTCAATCTAGAGATAAAGATCGACAGAAACTATTCGGTATAAGTGGTCTAAGAAAGCAAAACAATATTTTTTTCGTTCTACTTTTGTGTTTAGCTATAACTGCAGGCTAACCGAAACGACTGGGTTAAAAGCTTGAATCTAAAAAGGATATAAAGGTTGATAATAACCGAGTGTGTTTCAACTCGGCAATTATTAACCAAGACGACTCGGTTAAAATCAGAATATAAAGGTTGATAATAACCGAGTGTGTCTCAACTCGGTAATTATTAACCGAGACGACAGGGTTAAAATTTGTTGCTTTAATTCATATATATATATATATTTTCACTTCAAAATCACCAAAATTGACTATAAATGGTTTAAAAAACGCAAGAAAAACAACACAACTAATGCACTAGATAATAAAAATCCTGAATGCAAGCAATAAGGAAAAATATGTCGAACAAAGAAACTACTAAAACTTCACTTTCATATATATATATATATGAGCGTGCTAATAAAGAACCTGAATCGCAGAAGAAAAAACATGTCGAAACACGATACCAGACTGCAAGGGTTGATAATAACCGAGTGTGTCTCAACTCGGCAATAATTAACCGAGACGACTCGGTTAAAATCAGAATATAAAGGTTAATAATAACCGAGTGTGTCTCAACTCGGTAATTATTAACCGAGACGACAGGGTTAAAATTCGTTGCTTTAATTCATATATGTATATATGTTTTTTCACTTCAAAATCACCAAAATTGACTATAAATTGTTTAAAAAAGGCGAAAAAAACAACACAACTAATGCACTAGCTAATGAAAATCCTGAATGCAGCAATAAGGAAAAATATGTCGGAACAAAGAAACTTCACTTTCATATATATATGTACATATTATATATTAGCGGGTGCGCCGTGCATATATTGTTTAATATATTTGTTATAAAAATAGTACTCACCAATTTAATGTAACTTGTTTAAAGACCCTTGGTTTTTTGCCACACAATTTGAATAAATGTTTTTCTTCCTGGTTTTTTTTTTCCACACTTAGTTTCTTTAAATCGCTTTTCCACTTATTTTCACACTGCCACTAGCCACTACAAAGGTTCAACAGTCAATGACGCAATTACTATTCAGCCCGAGCAATAACAAGCAGCGTCGTTCATAATTCGTGATAGTATGTGTATAACTCGGTTAAAATCAACAGAGACACACTGTAAGCGTCGTAGCTGCGTGTGTAGAAATTAACCTTGTTGACTGTATCAACAGCCCCACACATATTTTACCAGGGATGTACATCTAGTTTTTGGTATTGTACCGAAATGGGTTCAATTGTTCATGAATAATAATTTGTGATGACAGAGGCCTAGCAAAGGCAGCACAGCAATGACAATGAAGACCATTTCGAGTGCTTCTTGAAGGGATTCTCACTTGAAATACGCATAGGTCGAAACTAGTTTGTCACTTACAAATTTTGAAATAAATAGATAAATGCAAGACTATACCTACTATAGTATTTAGAGCACAATGAGAGCACAGGTATACCAAATACTTGGTGATAGCTCATACGGTTCTCTAAAGGTAAGCGCAAAAGTGTAGTTTTTTTTTCCAATAATTATGCTAAGTTAATGAAAAATGCTACACTTTTGCACATTGTGGTCTACAAAATGGTATAGTCTTGCATTTATGTCTTTATTTCAAAATTTGTAAGTACCAAACTCGTTTCGGCTTAATTGAAGATTTCTTAAACGATTTTTAATCCATTGACATCGTAGCCATCCTTTGAGGGAATTTGTTACTTTATGCCTTGATAGAAAGAAGACGAACCATATTTTGGGATATATACTTTATTTCTTTGGAAATGTCACCAGAAAGCACTAAAATATTAAAAATTTGAAAAATTAATAAATTAAAAATTTGAAAAATTAATATTTTAGTGCTTTCTGGTGACATTTCCAAAGAAATAAAGTATATATCCCCAAATATGGTTCGTCTTCTTTCTATCAAGCCATAAAGTAACAAATTCCATCAAAGGATGGCTACGATGTCAATGGATTAAAAAACCTCCAAGAAATCTTCAATTCAAACGATTTTTTAATACTCTCCACAGGAAGGTATATTCACTTTGTCATTACATTTGTAACGCCAAGAAGGATTCACCGGAGCCCTATAAAGTATTTATATATTCTGAATCAGGATCACATTCTGAATCGATTTAGCCATGTCCGTCTGTCTGTCTGTCTGTTGAAAACACGATAGCGTCCAAACGAATAGACCTAGGCGAATTAAATTATGTAAAAGGAGTTATTTTTACCGTCGTCAGGTTGGTATTGAAAATGGGCTATGTCGGTCAAGTAGTTCTGGTACCTCCCATACAAAACCACTATTAAATCCATGTATCTCTCTGTCTGTTGAAAACACGATAGCGTCCAAACGAATGGACTTAGGCGAATGAAATTTTATGAGAGAACTTGTTTTTACCGTCGTAAGGTTGGTATTAAAAATTGTCTATGTCGGTCAGGTAGTTCTGGTACCTCCCATGCAAAGCCAGTTTTCGACCCATGCGTGTACCTGTACAGTACATAGATACTAACTCGCATTGGAAAACATTTTGCATGACTTTTATGCAGTGGAGGGTATCAAAGCATCGGCCAGGCCGATGATAACACTTTTACTTGTTTTATTCTCCGAAATTTACATGCCATTCTGAGTCGGACATATGGGTAACAGACGCATGCCAACATTTATGTCAGCGTCAATAATATGCCGATTACACGACATGCACCCTTTTATAACATATTCTGACGTTGAATTGAATTAAGTTTGTTCGTGAATGTTGTCACATTAAAAATAAAGTTGAGTAGTGAATGTACTAAATTCAGAAGAAACGTCGGAACGTATTTTCAAATGTAAAATATATTCACCAGAGTACTGAATTTGGGCAAATCGTACTTGCGTATATTTTTATATCTACTGTATCGATAAAAGTGCAATTGCGATTCTTTTTACATCCCTGGTTTCTACGTTTTGGAAAAGCAGCGTCGTACCTATTTCGTGGTGTGCGTATAACTCGATAAAAAACAACCGTATGGGTTTGTAGAAATTTACCAAGTTGACTGATGAAATTAACAGATACAAAATTTCTACGTATAAAAAATAGTAGATAGGTACATAGCTATTTCGATGAAAATGTTTTATAGAAATTTGTTATGGAAAAATTGATTTTCAATGTAAAATAAATCGAGGACAATTCTCTATTTTTGAACAAAATGTTCCTTTATTTTTGGGAAATCTTCAAGAACTTTTCAGACTTGAGAACATTTTGGATGTGTTAAATTTTACCGAGTAAAAGGGTGGTTGGTTATATTCAATCAACATTTTATAGGTTGTTTTTAACAGAGAGATTGTTAGATTTTAACACACATTCGTTTGGTTAAATTCTACCGAGTAAAAGGGTTAAAAACAGGCCAGTGGTTGGTTATATTCAATCAGCATTTATAGGTTGTTTTTAACACAGAGATTGTTAGATTTTAACACACATTCGTTTGGTTAAATTTTACCGAGTAAAAGGGTTAAAAACAGGCCAGTAGTTGGTTATATTCAATCAACATTTATAGGTTGTTTTTAACAGAGAGATTGTTAGATTTTAACACACATTCGTTTGGTTAAATTCTACCGAGTAAAAGGGTTAAAAACAGGCCAGTGGTTGGTTATATTCAATCAACATTTATAGGTTGTTTTTAACAGAGAGATTGTTAGATTTTAACACACATTCGTTTGGTTAAATTTTACCGAGTAAAAGGGTTAAAAACAGGCCAGTAGTTGGTTATATTCAATCAACATTTATAGGTTGTTTTTAACAGAGAGATTGTTAGATTTTAACACACATTCGTTTGGTTAAATTCTACCGAGTAAAAGGGTTAAAAACAGGCCAGTGGTTGGTTATATTCAATCAACATTTATAGGTTGTTTTTAACACAGAGATTGTTAGATTTTAACACACATTCGTTTGGTTAAATTCTACCGAGTAAAAGGGTTAAAAACAGGCCAGTAGTTGGTTATATTCAATCAACATTTATAGGTTGTTTTTAACAGAGAGATTGTTAGATTTTAACACACATTCGTTTGGTTAAATTTTACCGAGTAAAAGGGTTAAAAACAACACAGTCGTTGGTTATATTCAATCAACATTTATAGGTTGTTTTTAACAGAGAGATTGTTAGATTTTAACACACATTGGTTTGGTTAAATTCTACCGAGTAAAAGGGTTAAAAGAAGGCCAGTGGTTGGTTATATTCAATCAACATTTATAGGTTGTTTTTAACAGAGAGATTGTTAGATTTTAACACATATTGGTTTGGTTAAATTCTACCGAGTAAAAGGGTTAAAAGAAGGCCAGTGGTTGGTTATATTCAATCAACATTTATAGGTTGTTTTTAACAGAGAGATTGTTAGATTTTAACACACATTGGTTTGGTTAAATTATACCGAGTAAAAGGGTTAAAAGAAGGCCAGTGGTTGGTTATATTCAATCAACATTTATAGGTTGTTTTTAACAGAGAGATTGTTAGATTTTAACACATATTGGTTTGGTTAAATTCTACCGAGTAAAAGGGTTAAAAGAAGGCCAGTGGTTGGTTATATTCAATCAACATTTATAGGTTGTTTTTAACAGAGAGATTGTTAGATTTTAACATACATTGGTTTGGTTAAATTCTACTGAGTAAAAGGGTTAAAACCAGGCCAGTGGTTGGTTATATTCAATCAACATTTATTGGTTGTTTTTAACAGAGAGATTGTTAGATTTTAACACACATTGGTTTGGTTAAATTCTACCGAGTAAAAATGTTAAAAACAGGCCAGTGGTTGGTTATATTCAATCAACATTTATTGGTTGTTTTTAACAGAGAGATTGTTAGATTTTAACACACATTCGTTTGGTTAAATTTTACCGAGTAAAAGGGTTAAAAACAACACAGTCGTTGGTTATAATTAAACAACGTTTATTGGTTGTTTTTAACAGAGAGCTTGTTAGACTTTAACATTGCATTCGCTTGGTTAATTTTACATGAGTAGCATGGTAATTAATAACCAATCAGTTTGTTAAAACCCCAAATTTAGTAGGTTGTTTTTAACCAATATGCTTGTTTGAATTTAACCGAACAGGAAAACGAGACTGTTTGGTAAATATTAACATAGCAACTTATTTGATAACAACAATTTAGTGTGTTATTTTTAACAGTATGTATTTAACCTTTTTAACACGGTAGTTTTTAACAATAACTACTTATTTGTTTTCAACAGAGACTTGGTTATTTTTAACCCATTTTTTTTTAACCGAGCAAAAATTGCACTCGGTTAACGGAAATTTTTCTGCGTGTACAGGGCTGTAGAAAATCATTTAGTAACAACAACATTAACCACACTCACAGTCATTGAAATCAGTCAGTTGGTCGTGACGTTCAATTTCGGTTATTTATACATGACACTTTGTATGAAAGGCGATCACACTGAATGGTAACTTTAAGACAAAATCGGACGTCATATAGTGACTCCAGGATAACACGGAATGTCACGATTCGTGACATGTAATCGTATCTTAATAGTGAGTGTTTGTGTTATGCTGTCCCGAAACTTGTTGTGACATAGAATAGCCACAATTTGGTCTATTTGTGTAAACATCTGCCACTATCTATTGTGGCCTTTGTAGATTAAATTTCGCCGCTCAAGGCCATACGCACTATCTATACTTTTTGAGTGACATTTATTTAATAGACATCATCCGTTCCATTTGTACGCACATACCAAACGCTATGGATTTTCAAAATCCCAATGATTACGCTCTGCTGATAGTTTTTCGAACTACACTTGCGAGGTTAACCCGGATATTCCTAAATCGAGTGGGTTTCCAGTACAGTATCATTCTACATACATACAATCATAAAAACAAAATTAATCTACTCATAGAACCATACACCAGGCTCTGTGTCTTAATCCAATGTTGATGCTATTGTCTGAAGGCCATTATTTTATGGAAAGTTATCTGTATGACTTAAATCCAATCCAAAATATCTCAACAATCTCTTGACGTAGGTATATGATCAGGTGTTAGCTACTGATTAAAACCAGCATTATCGGAAACTTTATCTACGGGAGTGTCGTATATATTTGCCTACTTATACATCCCGTATATATTATTGGGATCATTTCGGTCATATAATTATTATGGTTCGTTATCAGAAACTAACCAGATAATATACCTACATGAGATTTAATAAAAAATTCTACTAATGAACGGCAGTGTGTGCGACCTTTCTTATCTTGGCGTCAAAGCACGACGTCTTTCCGTTGGCAGTAGTCACACGCCTCTATATGTTAGATTATAACCTCATACGCTATGTGGATGTTTATAGATTAAAAAGAAAATGATGCAATGAAGGAACTCATGATTTTTTTTTTCTCTAATTTTTAGGATGGTCGATTTTAAGGTCCAACAGCGCCGGTACCGCACAAGTGAAAAGACCATCGTCAACACAATATATGGACCCGTTAAGGGTGTCAAACGCAAGTCCATTTATGGAGAGCAATACTACAGCTTTGAGAAAATCCCATTTGCCAAGCCTCCACTGGGGGACTTGCGATACAAAGCCCCACAGCCGCCAGAACCATGGACAGAGGTGAAGAGTTGTACATCCATGGGCCCGAAGCCTTTACAAAAGCATTTCGTATTTCAAATGACAGATGGATCAGAAGATTGCTTGTACCTAAATGTTTATACAAAAAATGTAGGTATTATATTAAAAAAAAAAAAAACACCAGCACCTTTTACCAAGCCCATTTTCTTTCGCAGCTTCATCCCAGTAAGCCACTACCTGTTATGGTGTGGATTTATGGCGGTGGTTTTCAATTTGGAGAGGCTTCCCGTGACCTCTACAGTCCAGATTATTTGCTAAGGGAAGATGTCGTTGTGATTTCGATAACATATCGTTTGGGACCTTTTGGTAGGACACACAACCTCTTAATGAGAGTAAAAATGATTTTTTAAAATTTGATTTATTTATTGTGCAGGTTTTCTTTGTATGGAGAATTCTAGTTTTGGAATTCCCGGCAATGCTGGGCTAAAGGATCAAGTAATGGCCCTTAGATGGGTGAAAGAGAATTGCGCACGTTTTGGTGGCGATAGTGATAACATAACACTGTTTGGTGATAGCGCTGGTGGTGCATCCGTTCATTTTATGATGATAACTGATCAGACGAACGGCTTATTTCATAAGGCGATTTCCATGTCGGGCAATGCTCTCTCACCGTGGGCGGTGACACCACAGCGAAATTGGCCATACAGATTGGCTGTGACGGCTGGCTATACCGGCGAAGACAACGATCGTGATGTATATCAGTTCCTTTTAACAGCTAAGGGTTCAGATATTGTTAAAGCCAACGAGGATCTCTGTACAGATGTTGAGAAACGTGAACGAATTGGGTTCTCCTTTGGTCCGGTTATTGAACCATATATTACAGAAGAATGCGTAGTGCCAACGAAACCAATTGAAATGATGCGTACCACTTGGAGTAACAGCATACCGATGATAATTGGAGGTGTTTCCAATGAGGGACTTTTACTTTATTCAGGTGAGTTCAATCGATGGTGTGGCAGTACCTACATAAAATGTACACTTGTACAGGTATGAAAAACTATTTACATTTAGACTATTAGATACATCTAGGTAATTATAGGAAAATATCTGTTTTAACACCGGGCGCTATGGCTCAGTGGGTTGTGGGCTGAGGGGTCACAAGTTCAACCCCCAGTAAGACCCAAATTACATTTGTGTGTTTTTTTTTAACTGCATCGCCTTTCCCGAACATCTGAGTAGCATTCGAGAGTAATATTGTCCAGTGGAAGCTTCTGAATTCACCAGTTCGGATTCCGCTTAAAATTAATTTTCTCTTGTCTAATTAATTTGAATCTTTTTGACAAGGTCCTTATCGCTGTATATAGCCCGTACAGGTACTTCTTCACTATGTACGCTTCTACTACAAATCAAAGATATTATGGAGAACTTTTCGCTCGAAGCAACTGAGTGTATTATCATCCGCCCTTAAGGGGTTTACCACGATATCTCGAATGTAAAAATCTCGAAAAAAAAATTGAGAAATCATAATCTCGAATAACAAAAATCTGGAATTAATATTAAAAATGGTGTTAAAAAGTGAGATGCGTATGGGGGGCATGGTGCCCCCCGCAACTCCCCTGGTTGGGTTTACTGTTTGGCTATGAGATGGGTGCAAAAAAAAAATCTCGAATTTACTTTTTATTTTTATCATGATCCCGCCCTTAAGATCATCTTCTCTATACTTTTAAACAGTTCAGCGGCCAAGCCATCAGCTCAACATAGCAATATTTAATAAAGGTTTAGATATGGCTACCCTAACCCTTGCATCCTGTGGGTTAATATTTAATTGCTCCTATTACCTGACAGTGAGATCATGGTCATTATCGAAGTTTGGCAATCTCGCAGAATTGGCCCTTCCTAATTCCCAACATTCACTATAACTCTACTATATTTCCAGACTCGTCTTTGCAAGCTTATAATTTGGCTGCAGCCTCTACATCACCTTTTTAAATTTTGCTAAAACTCTCCAACCTCATTCCCAGAGTGATGTTTATCTACCAACTCAATCGCGGGCTTCTCGTTTTACCTCTGAGGAACTTTTCTCTTAGCCGTTGTCCTTGCGTGCAGCTTTGAGAGATATGCCTTTTGTTAGTCGCATCAGCTAAAAGTCATTCGTCACAGAAATTTGGGATTTTTCTTGGTATCGAATGGTGAGTCAAGTTACATCAGGGGCTGAACTGATAGCTTGCTGTTCCTGGTATTCTGTATTTGAATTGCTGTATTCTGGAATTTCAATTTGTCACTTTTCGAGCATTTGAGACTATGTACGCTGGTGGCTGTGTACTTAATGTTATTATAGGATCTTGCATTTCCTATATTAGTCGAACTGCAAGTCTCTGTATGCTCTCAAGTAGATTAAGCGAATGTTTTGGCCCCTAGCTCCATCTATGGGAGCTATATTCGGGACCTGCTCGTATCTACCTATACATCAAGTAGTTGCATTCACAGACATACACTTTTCGAGAAGGAAGACAAGAGTGTGCTGTCAGCCAAACTATAAATATTATTATTTGTCAACCCAAAGCGGTCATTGATATGGAGTAGAGTTTGGTATTGATCCTTAAGTCTCCTGAGTTCATAGTAAAGGAACCCTATTATAAAACTTAAAGTGATATGTCCTGAATAATTAGTAAGAGACTAATTTACTAAATAAGATACTATACCAGATCCTATGTTGGTAGCTGATGGATGTCTTTTGAATTTTCCTTCAAATTTGCTTGATTTACACAATCATTGAAGTGTCCAATCACTAAACTCACTTACGGTCACGATGCTTACCAACTACTGACCCATTGCACTGATGTCCGTCCTGTCCATTCTTTTCAAGGTAATGGAAACGGGGTTGGGTAATGGGTATACGAAAACTCCAAAATTAAAATCCCCAAACTGAAATCCATACATTTTGCACATGTATGCACTATATAAATGCTGCACTCTCTCCCTGATGATAGCACCCCCTGTTTTTTATTCGTTTCCTGACACAAGTCCCTGATGTTCAGTTATGGTATTATTTTTTTTCCTCGTTGTTTCCCTTCAAAAAATTTGAATTTATAAAATAGTATTTAAAATATTTAAGATTATTTCAGTAGAATATCTTTCTATACCATACCCTATATAAATCATATCTCTGTATTTTAAATTGTGTGATGGCTTTCCTTTGTAATTTTATGACGAAATAAAAATCGATCTAACTGGAACGGCAACGTCTATGCTAAAATTCCTACCCTGATAGCATTATCAAAAGGTGTAGTGTAGGTACAACCAATAGAACGGAATTCAACGCTTCCAAAACACAAAGCCACCTCTTATCTTTAAATGAATGGCACTTGTATCTTCAAAACCGAAAGATTTGAGCGTGAGTACAATACTCGTAGATAACTGCATTCCCACTCATTCAACAGTTCACCCCTAAGCCTATCTTCGGACGTAATGTAAAATATAGATATATAGGTTTTCCCCTCTCAATACAACCCACAAGAACTGTTCTCAACCAAAGTTCGCCAGTCCAGTACCTCCTCTCTATTCTTCCTCTTAACCGCTTCTACTCGTGCTGTGCATTTTTATACCCTCCACAGGAAGGTATATTCATTTTGTAATTACATTTGTAACGCCAAGAAGGATTCATCGGAGACCCTATAAAGTATATATATTCTGAATCAGGATCACATTCTGAATGGATCTAGCCATGTCCGTCTGTCTGTCTGTCTGTCTGTCTGTCCGTCTGTCTGTTGAAAACACGATAGCGTCCAAACGAATAGACATAGGTGAATGAAATTTTGTGAGAGAACTTATTTTTATCGTCGTCAAGTTAGTATTGGAAATGGGCTATGTCGGTAAAGTAGTTCTGGTACTTCGCATGGCAAATATTTTGCATGACTTTTATGGAGTGGAGGGTATTAAAGCATCGGCCAGGCCGATGATAACACTCTTACTTGTTTATTTTCCCCTTGCGCAGCTGTAAATTTAAAAATAGATACCTATATTTTTTGGGGACTTCCTTATCATTTGCATTCCATAAATTAATAAATTTTCCTTTTTATTTAACAGACACAAAACGGAATCCGAAACTTCTCAACGAGCTCGGCAATTGTCGATTTGTAGTACCCATAGAATTGGGAATGGATCGTGACAGTGAACTTTGCAAGGAGTACGGCTTACGTCTGAAAAAGACCTATTATGGAGATAAAGAGCCTAGCATCGAAACCCTATACGAGTACCTGAACGTAAGCTTAAACTATTAACACCACTGCTAATTATGTTGGCTAATTTCGAACCTTTCTTCCAGATGGTATCACATGAGTATTTCTGGTTCCCAATATACCGCACAGTATTGTCTCGTCTGAAGTATGCTTCGGCTCCAACCTACATGTATCGTTTCGACTTTGATTCGAAACACTTTAATCATCTACGCATTCTTAGCTGTGGCAAGAAAGTACGCGGTACCTGCCACGGCGATGATCTTTCCTATTTGTTCTACAACTCTGTCGCAAAGAAACTAAAGAAACACACCATTGAGTATAAGACCATTGAAAGACTGGTTGGATTGTGGACCCATTTTGCAGCAGATAGCAATCCTAATTTTGATTCAGCGGCTACATTTAAATGGGATCCAGTTCGTGCGGATGAGAAAAGCCTCAAGTGCCTTAATATAGCGGATAGCTTGACAGTTATAGATTTACCCGAGGTGCACAAATTACAGGTGTGGGAGAGCTTCTTCCCGGAAAATGAATTGCTTTGAGGAGACCCAGCCAGCGTGATAGTAGATAGAGGACATAATGTATACACATGTTAGTTAGTGCTATAGAGTGGTGGTAGATATTAATATTTTTCTTATGCACGCAAAATTTGCACATATTTTTTGCATTCACTAAGAGATGCTAAAATACCACAGATACATAATTTGTTAGATTTAAGTGAAATAAAATTAGAGCTTTACAAAAAATCAAGATCGAAGAAATAATCACCACAAGTTTGTCATTGGAGTTTAGTGTAGGATAGAGAGAGTAAATGATTGAAGGCCATCCTTGTCCTTGTGTATACAAACGGATAGAACTGTATAGTTAGATAAATGGTAAATCTAAATCTAAACTAATTTAAATTATTTTTTAGATTATAAAAAAATAAATTGTTTATACATAGTATGTATATATTATATATTGTAACCATAAAAGAACTCTATTTATTGTATGTTTTGCTATAAATATATATATTTTGTTAACACATTTGTGAATTGATATGCTATGCTGGTACATACATATCTAGATAGCCATATAAATATTTATTTTTATGAACTAGTCTTTTGAGATGTGACTGCATGTAGCACGTGCAGTGAGCGTATTTATGTATTGTAATGATGAATCATATATTTTTTCTAAATGGAACATTAAAGATTATTAAAAATTTAACAAAAAACTGTTTGATTTGACTTATTTACTTAGATGGAGGTAGTGGACTTGGGTCTCAGGTAGTTTGACTCTAAGACTTTATTCCAATTAAGCCTCCAGTAACTAAAAAGCAGTATGCGCCTTCCTTGACATAGAGGGTGCTATTGACAACACTGGATATGACTCCATATTAAATACTTTGACTCGTAGAGGCATAGATCATCCCACTATTTAATGGTTCAAAGCGGTGCTTGAAATTTGGAAAATAACTGCTTCGTCAGCACTGACCTCAGTATCAGTATACAGCCGTTAAAGGCTGCCCTCAGAGAGGCGGAGGAGAACTCTCACCCCTAAGGAATGCAGGCTACAACATAATTGGATACGCCGATGACCTAGTTATCATCATTAGGGGCAAAGAACCAAACGAGGTCACAATAGGGAAGCAAATCGCCCTTAAGATAGTCCTGGACTGGTGCAGAAAAGAAAGTCTTTCTAAAAACACTACCAAGTCTGTCATCTTTCTTTTTACGAAAAGAAGAAATTTAATTCTACTAAACCAAATTTCAGTCAATGACACAGACATTGAGTACTCCAAAGAAGTAAAATGGAGTGATCCTAGATAAAAAAAACTAAGCTGGAATTCCCACATTAACAGCAAAATCTAAAAAGCAACCAAAGCTTTCTGGGCCTGCCGCAGCATGTATGGTAAAACCTGGCGAACCTCCCCAAAGATTACACACTGGATCTACACGGTCATGGTCAGGCCCATATATAAACTAAACAAGGTACAACGGCTTGCATGTCAAGGCACTTCCGGAGCCATGCGTACCTGTCCAACTGCGGCTAGAAGCCTCAATAGGACTAACACCTTTCCACATCTATATAAAAAAAAAGTGGCAATACGCAGCTCAGCAAGTTTGACACAAGCGGAAGAGTAAATATTAGAGAACACCCAGAACTAATGGAACTACTTTCCGAACTTCCAGAACTTGACATGATCTGTTCGGTTACAGACCGCTTACCAAAGACACTATGCTTCAACAAAAGATTCTCCACGGAGATCACAACCAGAGAAGCATGCAATAACCCATACCAAACTGCCAAAACGGTCCCCCTTTCATTGGACCTGAACCCGTCCCTGCAATCCCCAAATCAGCTATAAGTATAGCTATAAAAAGCTGGGAGCAAAACAAAAAATGTAAATCATATTGGGAGAACATCCCAGACTTAAGACAGGCCAAAAAACCTATTCAGCCTTTCAAAGCAGACGCCAACAAGATACTAAATTTACGTATGCATGATATCAAAAACTTAGTAGGCTATATAACGGGTCACCACGGTTTGCGATATCACCTAAAAAAAATGCATTTAGACGACTCACCGCACCGGAGTGTAGACTATGTCTTGAAGAAGACGAAACAGCCGAACACATCATATGTGAATGCGCGGCCCTTTGCGGTATAAGAAGGAAATCATTCTTCCAGGGAAATATTAAGTACCGAAGAACAAGGGAAATCCTCTGCTGAAAGCATTATCAGCTACATTAGGAAAGTAGAAGCGCTATACTAACCTAAACAAATATCTGACGACAAGCACAATAGATCTTTTAGGTCGACGTGCATCTTAATGCTCCTGAAAAGGAGGTGAGAGCGGAAATTGATCAAGAGTATTTTTTTATGCTTTCCTATATGAGGATTTGTTATATGCGGCAAGAACGAGCAAAGGCCTTGGGGGGAATAGAAGATTACGATTACGAAGTAAGAGGCGGTGAGCTATATTATAAGGCTCAGAGTTTTAAACGTTCCTTGCTGTGGAACATTATATATGGTGAAATTCTGTGAATACCGCCTACCGAATGAAGACGACATCTCCGTGTTGTGTTGTGGCAAAACGATAAAAGATGTCGAACTGTGCACTGCAATGCAATGGGAATATTGTTACAGTATGTAGATGGCTAGCTTACGAGGGATTGCAACTTGTAGATCATAAAACGGAAGTAGTCCTTATTACGAAAATGAAAGGACGATAACATCCGAAGACATTCAGTGGATTCTAAAATATTTATTAACAATGATTATATTAACGCTCATTTAAGCTTCAAATACTGGGTATTTAGAGTTTGTATGCATTAAGTTGTCAAAAACTGACTGCAATTTCAAGACTGATCGGATAAGTAAAATTGGAGGCCCGACACAAAATAAAGATCTCAGCAAACTCAACGCATTACGTTTTCCTTTTTCCACCTACACTTCGGGCCGTTGTTTGTTTGAACAATGAACATCAATGTCTACAATTTTACAACTTTAGCTCCCATGGGTGTCGAGAAATAACATTTAAAATGTATTGTTTTATACGGGAGGTATCCCTTTGTCCTATTTTGATCAAATTTTCACAGAAAAACCTTTGGGCCAATAACAAATATTTTCTTAAAATTTAAGTTCAATCATCTGGTAGTTTTCTAGATACCTATAAGATTTTTTGGTTTTTTCGAATTTGTCCAATTTTCACCAAATGTGAATCTAAACCATCCTTGAACCCACTCAAACACACACAAAAAAATGTCATCAAAACCGGTCCAGCCGGTAGGTATATTTTACAAAATATGGCTGGGATTTCATGAAGGGGCGTGCACACAGTGGTTTGCCAAATTAATAGGGACATTGTAAATTTTTATCAATTTTCATGCTTTAAGCTAAGTACGCTGCTCGAGCGAAATTAAATTTTAGCGGCTCTCCATTTTTTCTCTCCAAACATTAGCTAAAACCCTAGCTAAATTTTGACATGGAGTGCGCTGTGGATATACCTAAGTGTCACAGAAAACAGATGTTCATTGAAAATATTTTCCTTCAAAAATTCATTGACACGAAAAATATTTTATTTTCGTTGCGCTTTCTTTTTTCCTTGTCTGCTATTCTTTTATCTCAAATTTTTCACTTTGAAAGGATTCCTCATCGAGGTATTCATTGAGAAAACTCATCCTTATTTACTTTTCCGCAACACAAAATCACAACAGAAGATGGTGACGTAGAGATGCGGACGGCTGAGACTTATGTCGTTGCCTCGCTGTTGTTGATGGTGGTGACGTATGGCGAAGTGAGCAGTGGAGGATGTTGTTGGTGGCTCGCTGTTGATGACGGTAAAGAGAGATGCGGTCGGCGGGGAATTATGTCGTTTCCTCGCTGTTGATGATGGCGGTGACGTATAGAAACAGACAGTAGCGGACAATTATAATTTCTCACAGGTGATGGTGGTGAGATTATGGCGGCGTGGTTGTCGAAGCGTTTGGTTTGTCGTCGTGATATTAGTCGCGAGTGATGACCATGTGCGGCACCTGGGTCAATTCGCTATAAGAACCAGGAGCGTTGATAGTGGGTCGAATTTCACCGCACACGTTGCATATGATACTCCTGGTACTGATGTGGCGAATGGGCGGGGGCGATAATGCCCTTGTGGCGAAGATGTCCAGCGCTGGTGTGGATTTGTGATGGTTCTCGTGATCGTCGTTGTTTGGGCTACGAGGATGATGACACTTCTCTGGGCACTGGTTTGGGACCGCGGTGATTGTTAATTTTTGTTTGTTTTTTTTTTTTATAGATAATACGTTCGGTTTTTATTCGCACTTTGCACAAATCTAAGGATCGTTTTTCACTCACGCTTAGCTTTACTTTGTATATAGGTATGTATAGCGTCTTTTTGTCTAATTCTTTTTTTTTCCGCGTATGTACCAATGATTGCCTGTTGCGGAGCCGCAGCAAAGAAAAAACTCGCGACAAAGCGTCGAATCGGATCCTTATATGCGTTTTAGTGGACTCTCTCTATACCGGTACGGACAGCTTTATCCCCCGTTTCCTATTCGATTTTCTTAATATTTTTTTTTCAGTCTCCAATTTATTATCCCATTGTGCTTTTTGGTATACATAGGTATATGTTCTTTCAATACACGGTAGTGTACGTGCATTTTGCGGCGATCTCCGAAATACTTAGCAGGGATCTCACTCATTGCTGGACCAATTTAAGCTCCCCGACTGTACCCCATACAACCACCTCTGAACTACATTACCCACCAATGGTCTGGCATTTTAAGTTTAATCTAAATTTCAATTCCTGATGGGTTGTTGCCATAGCTCTAGTTTTTTTCTCTTTTGGGTGCGAGTTTGAACGGTGCAGGGAAATAAGTCCCCGGGAACTAAGTCCACTGAGGGACCTAGTTCCCACCTAGTGGGAAATAAAACCACTTTCGTGAAGTGGACTTAGTTCCCATGTAAGGTGGGAAATAAATTCCGAAAACTCTGAGTGGTTTTATTTCCCTTTCAATATACCCAATTTCGCACATTTACTGCAAGTCTGACAGTTAACCCAAGCAGGGGGGTTGCAGGGGGGCAGCATGCCCCCCATACGTATTAAACTGTTGAATGTGTACTAAGCTCCCATAAGAAAGTGGGCTTAGTTCCCACCTCACATGGGAACTAAGTCCGCTTCACGAAAGTGGTTTTATTTCCCACTAGGTGGGAACTGAGTCCCTCAGTGGACTTAGTTCCCGGGGACTTATTTCCCTGCACCAGTTTGAACTGATTAGAGGTTACTAGGGTTACCGCCCTAATCGTTTAAGACAATTAGTTTACAATATATTATTTTATGTAAAGACCTATAATTAATTATTTTGGACATATTTTCTCTTTTTTTTTTTACTACCGACTCTTTCCCTACAACATATTAAAATAAAATTTGGACAAAAATATTCCGATTACTCCCAAAAAAAAAATCGGTAAATGTGGATTAATGTCCCTGTTTAATTTGGCAACCTACTGTAATAAAACACTGAAACGCTATTTCTAGAAACTCATGGGCGTTAAAGTTGTACAATTTGGAACATCAATGCATTGTCCTATTAGACAAGAAAATATTTAAGAAATACAATTCGTAGGCACACCCAAATCTGGACGGGTACAGCTAATACTACATCATAGTGAATCAACATTTTGATTACGTGAAACCGATCAAATTATTTTTTAAAGACAATTCAATGTAGGTATCTAATTTTAGCTACTATGTTGCATATGTATAGAAATAAAAAGTTGGATTATTTTTAAATTTCATCAAAAATATGGGACTTGATCAATATTAGTTAGGTATGATTTATTGATATTTTCTTGCTCAATATTTCGTATGCTTTTGCTTTAATAACCGATTGAATTCCTGTTGAAATCAATTTCAAAAGAGTCCTATATTTGCTAGGATTTGGATTGTAGCAATTAGTTTGGGTTCAGTTCTAGAAATCGCTTAAATTCGGAGAATGGCCTTGCATTTCCTGAAATTGTAAGTTTGACCTCAACCCAAAAGATGTTCGATAGGGTTGAAATCAGGGGATTGTGGTAGCCAATAACAATTTTATTCACTTTTGTAGTATGATGAGGATCAAAATATTGTGCTGAAAGGTACCTATGTATATTGTCTGTTCCAATCATCAATTTTCTGAATTCATCGCTCAAATATGCTGATATATTGGATGGCATCCATCCGCCCAATTTCTTAACACATACCCCATCACTTTCCGTGGTAAAGCACCCCAAATCAGTAGATTTCCACCGCCAAACTTAATGGTTGATTTTACATACCTATATGAATTGGTTTGACTTCGAACCCGACCCATCTCCGTCGCTAACGTGCCAATTATGTACTTCCAAACCCACCATTGACAGCTCTCTGCATTCTCACGGTAATGTCAATAACATCATCATTATGCAAGTAGGTAAGTAGTTCAACGGACTTTGAAAAGTTGTGCTCTGATGTTGCCGTGTGAGTTTCATACAATTGCTCGAAGAATGCTATTAAAGAAGATTCTTAACTTGCTCTAAACTATTTTCGACATCAAAGTGTTCGTTCAAATTTTGAAAGAGAAGCGAGACTTCTTCATCATCATCCGGCACAGAAAAACGAGATTGGTTGATTGATTTGAAACAGCTTTGTTTATCGATCTGGAATTGTTAAGATTTTTGAAAGATTTGTCGGAGTATGGAGATTTGGTCGGTTGTTGACTTTCCTGGTTTAAAACATTCTAAAATCAAACCAATTAAATTTGACCCAATTATTGCTTATTGCGTTTCCCGTGACAATTTAAGATATAATTGTGAAACTTAGCGAGAAGTAATATTGACTGTAATAGGTTCCGGGGATTTATCTTCCTTTCCTGTAGTTTGAGTCTAAACTAACCCATGTGCAACACAATTACATAAAAAATGCTTACTATATTTCATAAACAACATTACCCAGCTCTGTGTACCACATTTTTGTATAGGTACCGAAGTAGGAAATCCCAGCCTAGATCATACAATAAAAGTGGAAATTGGAGCCTTCCAATTGCAATTGGACCTCTTGCGTTCATGATTTGTTTTTATTCAAAACTCGAATTAATTGCTCAAGATATCGGAGGAAATTAAAAAATATGTCAACGCTGACTGAATTCACAATTGCTATTTCAAACACAATTAAACCTACCTACCACCTTTCTATTTTAAAAAGATTCACAAATCACAACCCTTGCGTCTAATGGCCAAGCCACAATGGCGCTTTGACGGCTTTGACGTTGGACGGCTTTTACGTTTTCTTTCGGTTTGGTTTGTTCGATTTGATAATATTTAAAGTGTTAGAGCATATGCCGTTCATTGTTGGAGTTGCATGGATTCACTTAGGTATATACGTACCTACTCGTTTTTAGTAGCCTATGAGGTATTTTCAATACAAATTAATTATTTTACTGTGTGGAAATGACGAATATTATTTTTGTTGTAATGCTACTAGTGATTTCTTTAGATTGTTGATAAAAAAAATATGTGCTCAAATGTTATGTACACGCTTTTGATATTTCAATTTTGTCTGAAACTACTCTATTCTTCATACAATTTATTAACGAGATAAACATTTTTGTTTAGAATATTTATAGTTTCTTTTTCTAGTTGAGGGTAAATCTAATTTCCTGCGATGTGCAAATGATAGGTATTATTTTATTACTTGGTTTACCCGCCCAGGTTTGCTCGTGCCAATGAATTGCATTGCTTAGATATATTTTTTATTGTCCATCGGGATGCAATGCACATGAATATGCGCACCTTTGTCCGACGTTGACCCAACTTCACGGGAATTCTCTGGCTAATAGATATCGAAGATTCCCTGTAAATTTGAACTCAATCGGCTGGTAGGGTTTGAAGTCCGTACACAGGAACATAAAAAATGTCTGGACAAGACAGCGAAGATCTTCGCGGAAATATAGCAAAAAAATGACCCCTATTAGGTCATAAAATCCTTTCAATATGCATTGTCCGATGGGTGACCGGATGTGGTAAAAACCCAGCGAGCGACGAGAAGCAGTACCTGCGATCGCAATCGTCCGAATGTCCAGCATACCACCAGATGTATACATATAATTGATATAAAATATAAATATAAATTGAAAAATCAAGTAAATCCTCGGTATCCATATTTGAGAATTTATTAATAGGGGTTTTTTTTAAATAGCCAAACCAAGTTTTTAACAAAATTGCACTTCTCTATTTAAGTGACTGAACTTCTTTCCACAGCTCAGATAAATGCTGTCCATTTGGTAATATTGCTCACTTAAATCGTTTTACAAGAAGTATTCCACAAAGAAATCAATTCACAATTTTAAGGGAAGGGATTTTCGATGTAATTTACCCATATTTTCTCAACTAAACTAAAAATCTACCTGTCTCGCCTGAAACGCCTTTCATGTGAAGGCATTCACCTGTGTACATTGAATGCACAGGCAATTCTTCCACAAAAATATTCCACGACAATAAAAGTGAAAATACATTTTATTGATATTTATTTATGCATTTTTTTTATTATTTTGAACATATTTCCTCTTAATTCGTGCATTAAAATAACAATTATAAGCAAAAAGGAGTAGTTGCATTCTGCTCTGAATTCGTACATAACGTACGTACGCAACATAAACCAAACAGAACTTTCAATCTCTCCTACTCTAATCTCTCAACGCGCCAACGCTCTGAAGCGCCATTTAGTTTTGAAAAAGTGCGGCTTGCGCGCGTTGACATAAAGTACGGTAAAGTTTCTAAAACGCCTGTCAACGCACGCAAGCGGCAAAGCGCCATTGTGAATTGGGTATAAGCTGCGTTAATTGAATAATAGTTAAAGTCATTGCTCTCCCATACACATTATATCAGCTTAAAATCAGCCTTGCTAAAAGGTTATTGGTAATAGGTACTATGCATTCAGAATACCGACAGCCAGTTGTGTGCGGTGAGCAATCTTATGATTGAAGTTGAAGGTCAATTTTTGCTCAGTCAAATATTTATATCTGTTGTATAACACAACCAACAGAACCAACTGACGACGCGACGTCTAAAAACTGGTTTAATTTTTTTCTTCAAGTTGAAGTGACTAAAGTTTATTTTTTCCGATTGCCTTTGATTGCTTCGTCATCACATTCACAATTGACGCGTCTATCGGAATGACAAACTGTGTAGGTAGTTGGAGTTTGATTAGATTAGATACCTCATCTATACAATTCGCTGGAAGATTTTTGTATAGAACATTAATTTTTTTTTATTTTAACTTGGGGTAGGTATACAAAGCTACTGGTGGAGTGGTAATTAAATTGAACATACTGTACAGCACACAGTACAAAATCATTCTATAGATGTAGGACTATTTGGATTACAATGTGTTATGTTTGTGCATATTGTTCTAAAATGTACGCAAGATTCGAATTGAGTTTGTCAACTGAGAAAACTGTTCACGCGACCAGCTGTCTAGCCCACTGACGACTCAGCAACATGAAAATACAGACGTACGGCGGATGAATTTATTATACTCAATCAACGGTGTCGTCAACAGTCAAGATGACAGTTACCTTACTTGAGCTACTTCGACATATGTACATATTTAGAGCTGAGGTCAGTGAAGATTTGATCAGGGCTAGAGACGCGCGCCGCCTCTGATGTGCTTGGTTTCACTCGCCCACCACAACGAAACCCCTGGTTCGACGACGAGTGCCGGCAAGTGCATGCAGCGAAACAAGAGGCATACAAAGCGGCGCTGCAAAGAAGGACCCGAGCTGCCCGTGAGCTCTACGCGCAGAAAAGAAGAGACGAACACCGGCTTTTCAGGAGGAAAAAGAAAGAGCACGAGAAGCGCGCGATCGAGGAAATAGAGAGATGTTACAGCAGGAAAGAGGTTCGGAAGTTTTACCAAAGGGTAAAAAGAACCTGCCAAGGCTACAGAGCCCGAGCCGAAGCCTCAAGGACGAACAAGGGAACATCATAACAGAATCGCAGTCGATGCTGAGGATATGGAAGAATTACTTCTGCAGACTGTTTAACGGCGATGATGATCCCGCTGTCAGGCAGAATGAACCATTCAACCTAGAAGACGATGAAGGCCAACAATTCCGTCCACCCGACCTGGACGAATTGAAGATAGCCATATCTAAGCTTAAGTCCAACAAAGCCGCTCTAGCAGATGGACTAACCGCTGAGCTATTCAAAGCGGCAGGCGATGACTTGGTTAGGAGCATGCACCAACTCATCTGTAGAATATGGTCGGAGGAAAGTATGCCCGATGAATGGAACCTCAGCATTGTTTGCCCGATCCACAAGAAAGGATACCCTCTGAACTGCGCCAACTACAGAGGGATTAGTCTTCTTAACATCGCCTACAAGATCCTATCTGCCGTGTTGTGTGAACGCCTAAAGCCTTTCGTCAAGAACCTGATTGGTCCCTATCAGTGTGGCTTCAGGCCAGGAAAGTCTACCATCGACCAAATATTCACACTGCGGCAGATCTTGGAAAAAACCCAGGAAGTCCAAATCGATACCCACCATCTTTTCATCGATCTTAAAGCCGCCTATGACAGCATTTATAGAGACGAGCTATATAGAGCAATGTCTTGTTTTGGCATCCCTGCCAAACTCGTCCGTTTGTGCAGGATGACAATGGAGAAAGCACGCTGCGCCATCACCGAGACCTACTCGCCTACGCCGACGACATCGACATAATCGGCAGAACGCAGCGTGATGTAACTGGCGCGTTCGTGGGCATTGAGACGGAAGCGGCGAAGATGGGTATTGCGGTCAATGAGGGCAAGACAAAGTATATGCTGTCATCAAGAAAGGACACCCAACACCGACGTCTTGGACAGAACGTCACTATAGTATAGACAGATATAAGTTTGAGGTGGTAAAAGACTTTGTCTACCTAGGCTATGAACTCAGACAATGACACCAGTGCTGAGATTAAACGAAGAATAACTCTAGCCAATCGCTGTTTCTTTGGGCTAAGAAAGCAGTTGAGTAGCAAAGCCCTCTATCGAACAACTAAAGTGACCCTTTATAAGACCCTAATCATCCCAGTCCTACTTCATGGTGCAGAGGCATGGACTCTATCAAAAGCGGATGAGCTTACTCTTGGTTGTTCGAGAGGAAAATTCTTCGAGTAATGTTCGGTCCCGTCTGCATAGACGGTGTATGGAGAAGGAGATACAATGACGAACTGTACAGCGACATCGACCTAGCCAGATCAGTGAAGGTCCAACGAAAGACCGCGACTTAGGTGGCGCACGCAAGTGGAAGAAGACCTTGCCTGCATAGCTACAGTCAAGCTTCATGACCAGCAAACCCAAAAAATACAGGCATGTGTTTAATTGCTGGTAATATTTTATCCGGACGCAGTTTTTGATAATTTTCTGAGCATTCAAACTTGCATAAGGTTTGAAACAGTGACCTGTTTATGCGAAAATGTTTTTTGAACTCCGCTTCGCTGTAGGAAGGCACACCCAACACTTCTTTCAAATAATATTGGTGATACTCGTTCTTTTTTTTCAAAGGAAATCCCCTTGCAATGTTTATAATCCATCCATCTTCTTCGGTATTTTCCTCCTTTAATAATAATTCAAGTTCGTCATTGCTGCTGTTTAGTAAATCAAACAAAATGTGTTTTTTAGATTTTTCTACGGAAATTTTTATTTATTTGCTTGCTTTCACTTTTTGAACGATTTTTTTTAATATATTTGCCTTTTGACACTAGTGCGTGTAATTGACTCAAAGAAGCTCGAAGGAAGTGTACGTTCGAAGGATTTTTCGTCCGATCCTTGGAAAAATGTGTGTATTGGTCGGTAGGTACCTAGTACCTAGGAAAATTCCCGCGGATTTTGCTTTAGAAGCAATAGTTTTTTTTTTTTTTATTATTTGAAAATCTCGGCGAAATTATCGAATTATGTCCCTGATTATCGACGAGAAAAAGATAAAAATAATTTGCGCTTATTGAGCAATTCGATCGAAAAAACGACGACGAGTCCGAAAAATAGAAAAGCTCCGATCCGAGTGTTACAACCAAAGTGATTTTTATTTCCGAATCGGATTCTTTGTAGCCCGCAATTTAGTACAATGGTGGTTATTTACATAGTTTAGTATGTAGGTACATAATTTCAAATTAAAAATATGGTGAACATTGGCTTTTTTGTCTCTAAGTTTGAATTGTTATTTGAATTAATCGAATGTAATAGATTTACTTATGTGGTTTTCCATTCGGACAAAAAATCAATCTTTTTTTTGATCTGGATCACTTTTCATGTTCCATTGGACAAAAAAAATTGATCTTTTTTTTTTAATTCGGATCAATTTTTGCAGATCTCGATATTTTTCAAGATTTACACATACTCTCACAATATATTTTAAATTGTTTTCAAAACGAAATTACTAAAACCCTCTTGGAAAGCAATTATTCTGAACTAAAACGTAAATATATTCATGTATAAAGTGACCAACTGTACAGTTTTTCAGTCAGTCAATACAGCGCGAAATTGTCAAAAAAAACATGTATACTACAGCGAAAACATGAGAATACAGCATTTATACAGGTTTTGTAGAGTGTTGCCTGTTGTTCAACGTAATTAGAAAATGCGGCGAATTTTACATGATAAAATTGCCGAAAACACATACACATATACAAATAAATTCGATTCCTTTACTCTTTCACTGTTCTGAAATATACTTTCATTAGTGAACTGGAGGTCGACTGTTTTCATATAACTATCTTTTTCTTTTTCTTTGAATTTGTATTTTGTGTTTTGGTTTCGGCGAGTACCTATTATATAAGACAAGGCGCAAAGTGGTGTGTCAGTGGCGTGGTGTCCACAAACCAGAAAGAATAGACCACCAGCTTCGGGCAAAAAACAGAATTCCATAGAGCCAGTTTTGAAATGAGTAGCGCCGCCTCTTTTTCTATCTGTGAATACGTGTTGTACCACAGAAATAACTGTAAATGTTATTAGGTGCCAGTGTATGCGTGACCAATTCGCCCTCCATTTACTTTAGCATGGCACACATACTTAACCACCTAATAACTTTTTGAAACTGGCTCTATGGATCTCTCATTTTTGGGCGGAGCTGGTGGTCTATTCTCTCTGGTTTGTGGTGGTCCAAGTGGCAGGTGTGGAGGCTGGTGACGACGTGGATTTTGGCATTTTGTTTACCCGGAAACTAAAAATATGCGAAACGTCCAAGAATTTAATATATGACGACATTTTTTAAGAACTGATGAATTGGTATCCATAAATGAAGTTCGTATTTTAACACCTGCGACGTTATTTTGTTTTCAGGTATTAGGTATTACAAATGCATCAACACAAAGTTTCATAAGAAAAATGTGAATTATGAATGAATGAACTTTGCTTTTGGTTTACGTATTATTTTTCAAGTGGTTACCTACAGTTTCGTGCGGTGCTTTTAATATTGTATGCGAACGTTTTTATACCCTCCACAGGACGGTATATTCACTTTGTCATTACATTTGTAACGCCAAGAAGGATTCACCGGAGACCCTATAAAGTATATATATTCTGAATCAGGATCACATTCTGAATCGATTTAGCCATGTCCGTCTGTCTGTCTGTCCGTCTGTCTGTCTGTCTGTTGAAAACACGATAGCGTCCAAACGAATTGACCTAGGTATATGAAATTTTGTGGGAGGACTTCTTTTTACCGTCGTCAGGTTGGTATTGAAAATGGGCTATGTCGGTCAAGTAGTTCTGGTACCTCCCATACAAAACCACTCTTAGACCCATGTGTCTCTCTATCTATTGAAATCACGGGAGTCCAAACGAATCGACTCAGGCGACTGAAATTTTGTGAGAGATTTTAATTTTACGGTTGTCAGGTTTGTAATAAAAATGGTCCATGTCGGTAAAGTAGTTCCGTTACTTTCCATACAAAGTCAATATTCGACCAATTTATCTCTCTAGCTATTGGAAACACCATAGCGTCCAAACGAACCGACTTAAATGAATAAAATTTTGTGGGAGGACTTCTTTTTACCGTTGTCAGGTTGGTATTAAAAATTGTCTATGTCGGTCAAGTAGTTCTCGTACCTCCCATACAAAAACAATATTAGACACAGGCGTGTACCTGTACAGTACATACAGTGGAGGGTATCAAAGCATCGGCCAGGCCGATGATAACACTTTTACTTGTTTATTTGATTTTTAAGAAAATAATATATCAATAACATTCAGAACAATGAGTGAAAGTGAAGTCGCAGATCGTGTGAATAACTTAGATATTAAAAAAAGCGTTGTTCTCCTACGTTGCCTGTAGGCCTACTCCGTCCGAATTTAGAAAACTTATCAACGTTCAAAAAAAGTGGAAAGGAGTATACGAGGAAATTTAACTTCGATTTATTTAAAAAAACATGATGGGTTGACGGGGTCGTTTAAGAGGAATAAACTATTTTGTTGACCGTGTTTAATTTTTCAAACTAATGAATAAGAAAAAGTGTGCTGGACCACTGGTTATAGTAATATAATAACCTCTGTCTTTATTTTTATTTTTTTTTTAATTACTATGGCTGTCAATGAAATGTATTTTTTTTTGTTCATTCAGTCAATAAACATTACTTTAAAATAAAATAAATAAATTTTATAAGATTGTATTATAAGTTGCTGGTATTTTCAACCCTAAGTGCTGGGGTGGTCAGGAACCCCATATGAGTTATTCAAAACCCCTTATGCATTCTAGGGTTAATGAAAATGTGTCAAAAAAGGGAAGGGCTTTTAAAGTTTTAATTGATGCAACTATTTTTTTGGCTGTTCACGAGTTGCTATTCAGGGGTCACAACGAATCCAATTTATTCTTAAATAAAGGCAATCTCTCTGTGAAATTACATCACGAATGGTTCAGAAATTTAATCGTGTAAGGTTATTAAAAGGTTAATTATACTATAATATTAGTATGGATAGTATGGATAAGCAGTTAGCGCTGACGGGTTACAAACAGAAATTTTTAAATACAGAGGAGTAGGAGATGAACTGGTAGGTAAGATCATGCACCAACTCATCTCTAATGTATGGTCGAAGGAATGAATGCACTCGCCCGCCAATTGGAGCTTAACGAATAACGTTGCATAGCGTTTGATAAGAATGATGATGTGCGATAATGCTCGCTACTCCGATAATAATATTTAGGGATTTCACTGCCAACTTCAACAAATCTAGGGGGTAAGACAAAGAGATGCACTGTTATGAAAATGCTTCAATGTTGTGGTAAAAAGAACTAGCCCTCGCTACTAGATAAATCAGCTACTATCTTACAAAAATCCACGCAATATCTTAGGTATGCTGTCAACATCGACGTTACGTTAAGTTACGAACAAATCGCCCAGTTACGGGCAGTTTCACTAGAATGGAGTCAGCATAAATCAGAGGGCCTGTGTATTAGCGAAGACAAGATTAAAAAAAAAAAAAAAAAAAATAGGTGGCGCAACAGGCGGTAGACACCCAAGGCCTAGCTTCTCGCAACCATTCGCTTGTGTGAGTTTCTATTTTTGGGACGAATGGAAATGGACAAGATTATTAGTAGTTTATTACCGCGCATTGACTATCCATGTAGATCCAAGTAAGTGCCTCGTTAAGCTAAAAACTTACGCTGCATATGATAGTATCGCAATATTTAGAATTGAAACAGTAACATGATGTTTAACCCACATTTTATATTTGGCAACAGAACCCCGCTAAGATTTTAACTGCACTTAACATTTCATTACAAACCTAAAAGCAATTACTTACATTACATAATTAGTTTTTGTATTTTTTGTATGAGTATGTACAAATTCAATACCTGAAAATATTGCAGTTACCAATTACTAAGTACCATATCAAAGGTATCAAGGGCTAAAGAGAATTATTTCCAAACCACCGACTCAATCCAATCGTTATAGTAGAATACCCGTGTATATACCGCGGGTACGCCTTTATTACCACATCCCTGTCCAGAAGATGTTACCCCAATTATTGTGTACATACAAGGATATTTCTCATGTATTGTCTGAAGTGGACCACCGGAGTCACCCTGACATGTGTCCTTATTGCTTTGATTAGAACCAGCACATATCTGAGTTCTAGCTTTTACGCCATCGGGTAGCTTTTTACTCTCACTATGTACTTCACTACATTGATCATGTGAGAATTGCTCAATATTAGCCTTTTGAAGATGGTCCGCAAAAGATCCAGCAAACTGTTTGTGCCCCCAGCCTGTGATGATTAGTTGACTGATATTGTTGTAATTGTAATAAGGCAAACATGCCGGACGTATGTATGAGCTGACTGTAACGTTTTTGTCCAGCTTGACTAGTGCAATGTCATTATATTTAATGGAACTGTTGTATTCTGGATGAGGTATATGAGGTTGTACTATGTTAAAGTCCATAGGTTGAGCATCATCGCTTTCCGTTTTTATATTTAAGTCGCCAAGGCGGACAAGTGTAAGCTCTTCGCTGAAAAGATAATGCAAACAAATACTGAATTAGCATTAGAAAAAAATACGTTAATATAGATATAGATAGATACATAAAGGGCCATCTTCCCTCTCTAATGCGTTTTGGTTAATGGCATACCCAACAGTAAGCGACCATCTCATTTGAACTTAATGAAACTTTCTTGTACCAGTGACAAGGCCCGTCTGCTGATACGACTTGCAAGGATTTAAGTTCCACATAAATTACTACACTTATACCACCATTTATGGTAAAGAACTAGCTATAGTAAATTTGTATTCTCTAGAAACAATTCTATTGCAACCATTATCCAGTGTTTGCTATCTTTACGATTCTTTGCCACTGGGAATCATCTTTTAAGTATTGCTGATTTTCGAGCGATGGATAATACAACTATCAAGGATAAGAATTTCAACGAATAGCAATACTTGGTGGTCACTTACTTTTGACTCTCACTGTAAATAATTACTTTGGAAGATTATTCAATTTGAGAAAAACAAAAGAATTATAAAAAAACATTGATACGATAACATCTGCGACCTTAAAAACGCACACGGGAACATGCGCACGCCTATGCACAATATCATGTACGAGTTAAAGCTAATTATAAATTATATGACATATTACCAATCACTGTCTGGAGATTCAAAGCAATGAGCAGCTGTAAGAACATAATTCAGGCTTATGAGGCTCCCTCCACATTTCCACTTATACTCTCCTTTTTCGTTCTTGCATCCTAAGAGCGCCATATGAGGGAATTCCTTGGGAAGGGCATTCTCGCCATCCACGACCAAAGGAAATGTGTATAAAGAACAATTCGATCTGGTGATGGTTGTCGGAATTGCACCAGCGGTTGGTCTAATGAATGTAAGTTCTTTGTCGAACATACTTTTTTTATATCCTTCACATTCTAAAAAAAGAAAAATATACTGATATATAAATATACATTAATTACATTGAAATATTTACATACGAAGAATAGTTTATTAATCTATAAGAAATGCAATATGCAAATATAAGTTGTAGCGATTCGTTGCAGCAAAAGAAATAGCTTCAACACAAATATAAATAATAACAAAACTATAAAAACCATCTTCGTACTGATTAGGCCATATGCGGAATTCAATACCACCCACGATTTTATAGACAAATAACCGATTCAACTTCCCTCCATGTGGATTGTCGGGGATGCTTTTCCGGCTAGGCTTGGTCTCTTGGATTCGGGCAGCGTACTAGTGTGCATCTCTTCTCCTCAAAGCGGAAACAAACAAAAAAATACGCAAAAATCTACGATATCGACCTATACCTACCACTCACCTGAGCCCCCACTACCGGCTGCAGGACTTTCATTTTTGAAATAAGAAATTTCTAAACTTATTTTAGTTCTTACGGGTACATTCACGCAAATTACTTAGAACTGCATAATATTCCCGCTATTGACAACGAATTGGTGGCTGACACTGTGGTTAAAATATGCAATGATGGTCTTGGACTGCAAATATCCAATGCGAACATTGACCTATGCTATAGACGCAAATCGCACGCAAAGGAAAAGCGCTCTGGAACTGGCACATTAGTGGTGAAGATGCTTAGCCGCTGTACCAAGGAGATGATAATGAAAAAAGTGTACAAAAACAAAAAACCAATTAAAGCAAATACAATTGAACCGACTTGGAACAGCAACAACAACATCTACATCAACGGTTGGTTATCTGGCGAAACAAAAGTACTTCTGAGAGAGGCAAAAGCGGCGAAGAAGAATTCTGGCTATGAATTTCTTTGGGTGCGAGATGGGAAAGTTATGATGAGGCGTGCTCAAGGTAGCGAGATCAAATATATCAGATGCCTAGATGATCTCAATTTCTTGTAATAATAGCATAGCAATGCATAATTCAGAAAATTTTAATAATTTATTTGATCCAAAGATTGTTAATGAAAGCAATGAAATCTATATTGGTAATACTCTAAACACCTCAAATAAAAATTTAACAGTAGTTCATCAAAACATAAGAAGTTTAAGATAAAATTATGATAATTTTTGTTCATATTTACACAGTTGTTTCTCAGTGACACCTCAAATAATAGTTTTTACTGAAATTTGGATATTTAATCGTGAAGTTGATAGATTTTTTTATCGGTTTATTTGCCATATCCTAAGTGCAATGAAAATTATACAGCTGGCGGAACCTTGGTTTTTGTTAAAGATGATGTTGATGTGGTGCAGGTTCCTATTTCGGATATGGAAAGTGCTGATTGTGTTGTACTAAGACAAAACCTATAGGTGAGCTCTGTATTGTTTTAGTGTGTGTGTACCGACTGCAGTTTGTATCAATTGATATTTTTCTAAAAGAGTTTGAAAATCTACTCCGCTCTTTAAAAGAAGAGAATGTATGTATTATTGGGGATCTAAATATAGATATCTTAGACTTTCCCAGAACAAGTGATGATTACATTCTACTTCTATCCACTTTTGGATATCAATCACTGATAAATGTGCCTACTAGAGTAACAGAAGAGTCTAAGTCATGCATTGACCACGTTTTCTTTAAAACTAGAGTAGGTGCTCAACAATATAATTTGTCCATTTCTCTTAGAATTTGACTTAACAGATCATTTCATGACTGGATTTTATCTAAAAGATGTATTTAACGAGATCCACTATAACAAGTCTAAAAATGCTTCTGTTTGTGAGCAAACTAGACAGATGGATTTTAATAAACTCTTTGATTTATTGCGACAAGAAACCTGGACCGCAGTTTTAAATTGTAGCTGTCCGTCAATTGCTTTTGAAATATTTTTAAATAAATTAAAACAGTATATAGAAACCAGTGTCCGTCTAAAACCTATACGAAATTTCAAGAAGCTAAAGCCCTGGATATCTAATGCAATTTACCTTAAAATCAAAGAAAAAAATAGCTTCTATATTAATAACAAAAGTAGGCTTAACGAACCTTCTGTAAGACAGCACTATAAATTCCTTCGTAGTAGATTATCTAAACTTATAGCTTTGGAAAAATATTCCTACTATAAAAATAAATTTGAACAAAATAGACTAAATGCTAGAAAACAGTGGCAAGTAGTTAATAATTTGCTGGGTTCGGAATTAAAGAATCAGGATATAAGGCTAATAAAGATTAATGGAGCTACATTAATTGGGAGCGAAGAAATAAGCAACGGTTTCAATAATTTTTTTAAAAATATCTGTAGTTCTTATAAGACAGCCACAGGTATACCAATAAACTCGGAAAATAGGAGTTTCTTGTTAGACAAATCAAATGCTGAGTCATTTTTCTTCAACCCCGTTGATAATGTTGAACTCCAATCTGTTATTAATAACCTAAAGTCAACAAATTCTTGTGGATTTGATGGTATTAGCGCTTCTATTCTCAAGAAGATAGTTCATTTTATCCTTGATCCTCTTAAATATATTATAAATAACAGTTTTCTTTGTGGTAAATTCCCTGAGAGTCTCAAAATGGCCATAATAGTCCCCATTTTTAAAAAAGGTGATATAAGTGACCCGAATAATTTCAGACCCATATCCCTTTTGCCTATTTTTTCAAAGATTTTTGAGAAGGTTATTGTAAACAAAATGCTGGTTTTTCTAGAAAAAACTAATTTTCTATGCAAATCTCAGTTTGGTTTCATGAAAGCAAAGTGCACCGAAGATGCTATTCTAGCTCTCTTAAGTAAAATCCATCAGGCTTTGGATAGAAATTAGAAAACAGCAGCTTTGTTTCTGGATCTAACCAAGGCCTTCGATTTGGTAAACCACTCGATCCTACTTGAAAAACTTAGTGCAGCTGGTTTCAGAGGTAGTATAAATGATTGGTTCGCATCCTTTTTACTTAATAGGAGGCAGCGTACAAAGATAAATGGAGTTTTAAGTGACGATGAGGTGTGTCCTAATGTGGGTGTACCTCAAAGCTCTGTCCTTGGACCTATTATCTTCGTTGTTTATATTAACTCCATCTTTAGTATGGAACTCCACGGAGAGATAATTGCGTATGCTGATGACCTAGCATTGTCCTATGCAACGCATTCATTGGATGTTTTAAGATCACTAATGGAGCAGGATTTAAATTTGCTCAGCAAGTGGTTTGACTTGCATCGGATGACACTTAGCAAAAAATCGAAAGCCATGTATTTCTCCCTAACCCCGAATAATGTAATTATGGATCTGAATTACCACCATTCTACTTGTATTAGGGCTAACTGCTCAAAAAATAATTGCTTTCAACTGCAGTTCGTAAAAGAATTCAGATATTTAGGAGTCCTATTGTATTCTAATATTAGCTGGAAAGCACATATCAAAAGCATTAAGCAATTGCTCTACGTTTCAATAAGTAAACTCTATTATTTACGCAAATTGGTTCCACGCAATTTACTATTGATAATATACTACGCCTTAGTTCAATTAAGACTTGATTACGGACTTGCATGTTGGGGTAGTGCATATGTGACTAGTCTGAAACCTATAATTGTCGCACATAAAAAGATTATCAGAGTGATATCAAATAGAAATAGATACGAACCATCACTTCCGTTGTTTCAATCTTTTAAAATATTACCTCTCAGATATTTATATATTTACAAAGTTTTAAAAATATTCTTTCTAAGAAGTGGACATAGGTATTAACCTAAGAATAAATGAAGTATATTTACTTAGAAATATGACCTCTGCTGTAGTCCCATTTGTAAGAAAAGAGCACTGTAGACGTTTTCTCTCAAATATTGCACCTTTCATATTTAACAAACTGCCGTCTAATATTTGCACATTGGTTACACAGCCATACAGATTTTTAAAAGCACTAAAAGAATGGCTTCTTTCCAGATCCGAAGTAGAGACATTAATTAATGTTGTGTCCTGATCACATACGTTTTTTCTGTATTCGTCGTTTAATTTATTGCTTTCAAACTATTTGTCCCATACCCATACATAATAATTTTTTTTTTCTAATCGCGCTGCTCTATTTGTCACTCGCTGGTAGTTCTCTCGAAAAAGTAAAGTTACTGCACACTTACCACTGGTCCTTTAATGGCCACAAAGTGTTTGCTTTATTTTCAAAATAATTCATTATTAAATACCCAAATTTTTATTTTATTTTCTATTTTTTTATACCCTCCACAGGAAGGTATATTCACTTTGTCATTACATTTGTAACGCCAAGAAGGATTCACCGGAGACCCTATAAAGTATATATATTCTGAATCAGGATCACATTCTAAATCGATTTAGCCATGTCCGTCTGTCTGTCTGTCCGTCTGTCTGTCTGTCTGTCTGTCTGTCTGTCCGTATGTTGAAAGCACGATAGCGTCCAAACGAATTGACCTAGGGGAATGAAATTTTGTGAGAGATCTTATTTTTACGGTCCTCAGGTTGGTATTGAAAATGGGATATGTCGGTCAGGTAGTTCTGGTACCTCCCACACAAAACCACTATTAGACCCATGTGTATCTACGTCTGTTGAAATCACGATAGCGTCCAAACGAATCGACTTAGTCAACTGAAATTTTGTGAGAGATCTTATTTTTACGGTCCTCAGGTTGGTATTGAAAATGGGCTATGTCGGTCAGGTAGTTCTGGTACCTCCTATACCAAGCCAATATGGCATGGCGAACATTTTGCATGACTTTTATGCAGTGGAGGGTATCAAAGCATCGGCCAGGCCGATGATAACACTTTTACTTGTTTTTGTTTGTTCTTTAATATATATAGGTGTACGCATTTATTATTATTGTTTTCTTTTGTTTTAGTAATTTTATTTTATTGTTTTATGGTATACCTACTCCAATTTGTAAAAGTAGAATGAATCTTATCTATTGTACTACAAAATAATGTATTACTTTGAATAAATCTATCTATCTATCTATATATCTATATATCTATACTCATTTCTTTTGGGCTCCTGGTCTATAAAGAAAAGCCCCAAAACCCCTACCTACCTATTCGCAACTGTATGTAGGAGACACACACACACCTTAATCGATCTCTGTACTTTTTCGCGACACTTCCAGATAATCTACACTAGGTATATAAAATCGATAAATAACAAATCCTCCAAAACGGTCAACAGATCTATTTAAAGCCTTCAGATCTCCATAAGCACACGTACACTTTTGTATTTTGTTATGTATATCGATTTGGCAGCCTAAATAGTTTGGACTTCATTAAGCAAGTATGCTACCTATATTTTGTCAGAAAAAGATTTAAAAAATAAGTTCCCTTTTTTTTCAGTTTCATAAAAAATTTGCTGATTTGAATTTAAGTGTTATTGAATCTTACCTTGCACGTATCTCTTCTCAGGGTCGGGATCTGTGAAGGGTTTTATTGCAGGCCGTCGTGCACAGCATACAATTTCTTGAGAATCTTGCACGCCACATTTGGCGTATCTCAAACCTTGAAGTTTCAGTTCTAAGACATGCCTACAGTTGTCGTCGCCAATACTCTGACAAGTGCCAACTAAACCATTTCTGTCAGTGCATGCAGTTCCTAATTGAAATAAGTATAGAATTTAGTATTATTTTTGGTTTATTTAAGACTAGTTCATATAATTATAGAATGTTATGTACTGAATGGTGGTTGGTTGAACAATGCTAAGAATCCACAGAGCAACATGGCTATCCCTACGGTTAAACCGCCAACCAAATTTACCTGTAAATGCATGTAAGGGAAAAATTCGACTATGACTCTTAATATGTTGCGACTTATTCAGGACCGCGTACCGCCCTATACCTAGTAGACATTTAACTTTGAACACCTTTGCACATCATGAGTAGCGATAGTCTAAAGATAAGATAGCACCTGAATGAGGAAAGAGGCTATGGTACGATGGTGAATGTCTTACAAGAAAATATCCCAAAGACGAACGTGACGTGAAGACATTACATCGTAAAGTAGGGAGGAGCTGAAAATCTTGCATAGAAAGGAAGTCAACGCAGTCTGACAGCTCAAGCAGATCGAATAATTTCGGGATCGACACAACGCAACATTTGGAAGTTTTATAAGAAAGTCAAGCAATTCAGCTTTCTATATGCGCCAGAGTCATCGCGGAAATTGGACATCTCGGATGATCGCAAACTGCATTTTGAACTCAAAATAGGATTTTTTTTCATGTGTAACTCGCACTCACATACATTTTGCAATGACTTGCATGTTGAGGAGGGTATCAAAGCATAGACCAAGACGATGATAACACTTTTACTTGTCTTAAGATTTTTTTATGGTTCTGGTTTTTACTGCAGGTTTTTTTTTGTTTGCGCTGTATTTTTGAAATATGTCATAACAGTATTAAATACTTTCGATTTACTACAACTCCTCTTGGCGGAGCAGAATAATCAGTAGATAGTAGATCAAAATACTCAGGGAAGTATTCCGAAACAGGGTTTGCATTTTTTCCTTTAGAAGGGCTAATTGCTAATAACTCGGGCCCCAAGCAAAATTTCAAAAATCGGAGAAATATATTTTCTTTATTTCTTAAATTAAGTAGGTACACAAACCGAGTTTCAAGTTGATCGGATGAAAATTTTACACCTTTAGAGTTAATTTTCGAAATATCTGGCCATCAGTGAGTGAATGAATCATAATTTCCATTTTTATATAGGTATGAGAAGAAAATTTCTGCAATTGTTCAGTCAGTGTCACTTGTACTGGTACCTTACCTACCTACTACGAAAAAGTTTCTTTTGATTGATAAATATTTTCCGCGCAAGAAATAATAAACAAACATCTGCCGGCACTGGCAAGGCAAGGCCAACCTACAGTGGAGGAAAACTAATTAAAACTAATTTCTGAGGATTTAATTACCGCTGGTTTATTTATCAACAATTTCTATACGACCTTAGTAAACATAAATAATAACGTATTAATAGTAATAAAAATGGGAATCAAATAAAGAAATAAAGAAGAAATAGAAACAAATTCAAACAAAAAAAGAGCAGAAGGTGTGTTTCTGTGTGGAATTATAATTAGAAACAAAAATTGTAATTACAATTTAAATTCAAAAATAAATATAAAAAATTAAGTTTTTGGGTCCAACTCTTAATAATTATAAAATTTGATCAATATTTTGTGGGAAATCCACTATTTGCAATCACAGCAGCACACCGGTTTGGTAAAATGGCTACCAACTTTTGACATCTCTTAACGGGGATATTGCTCCAAGCTTGTTCAATGTTTCTGAACAATTCGCGGACGTTTTTCGATGTTTTCGTTGCCAAACTTCTTTCCAGATCAGCCCACAAAGTCTCAATTGGATTGAGGGCGGGACTTTGCGCTGGCCATCTCAAAACATCTATTTTTTCTTCCGGAAACCAACTCTTCACAAGCCGTGAAGTGAGTTTAGGATTATTGTCTTGTCGGAAAATTTAAGACACTTGCAAATGGTCAAAAGCATATGGCTCCATAACATTTGCTAGTATATCCTTATACACATGCTGATCCATTCGTCCAGCAACACGCACAATAGGACCAACACCGCGCCAGGAAAAGGCTCCCCAAACCATCACATTTTCACTACCATGCTTGAACATTTTTATGGTGTACTTGGGGTTGAGTTCCTGATTTTTTGGCGCCTTACACATTTTTTTCTATTGAATCCAAACATATTAAATTTTGATTCATCACTCCAAAGCACTATTTTTCAGAAAGAGAGGGGTTTAAGTGTTTTTGTTTTGAAACGTGTGGCTTATTACGTGTGATGCACCCCCGCAGACCTGCTTCTAATAGTCGGTACCTGACGGTTTTGCACGTGATTTCCTGACTTAGTTGTCCCGATACATATGACAGAATTTCTTTACTGGTAAGAAAAGGATGTGGCTTACTCAAACGGAAAATGAGTCTGTCTTCTTTAGCGGTTGTTTTTCTTGCCCTTTTTTTCTTTTGGGGTTTTCTATATTACCTGTATCATTGAAAACTTTTATTGTGCCATAGACCATCTTTTTGGAACATTCCAGGTCCTGGCGATGGATTCCATAGATGCTCCTGCCGTACAATATTTTCGGATGATCAATTTTCTTTGTTCCCGTGTGCAGCTCTTGTTTTTTCCCATTTTACTAAAGTAAATATTATTATTAAGACGTATTAACAGGAAAAATATGCAGAGTAAACTTTGTCCACCAAATACTTCGCGAGAAATTTTAACGGATCTACTTAATGTACAAAAAATGCGCAAGGCTGCTGCAAAACAACGGCACTTAACCAGCCCCTATATATTGTATGAAACTTGATGTGTAAAAAAGACACAATGTCAACTCCATGTCTATTTTTTCATTGTTTCTAATTAGGCTTCCACCACTAAAGTTCAAAACAGCTGGAGATACAACTTTACGTATCTTGTTAAATCTGCTATTGAAAATAACGGAAATAGAACGAGCTTTACCGGTCTTCTTACCGGCCGCATTAATGTCATTGAAAGCTCAACGTTATACTATAACAGAAATCTTCGAAAACCTCTTGTGTTGAAGCGACGTAAGAAGCTTTCGATAGTTACTTCTTGTTATCAGAGGTAATTGGAGATCAAGATACTGCAGCAGACGCAAAGGCAGACAAGACACTCATCATAAGCCCCTGAAAGGTTAAACTCAATTGGCCGATGATCGCGCCCGGTCCGGTGTATCGTAAGTAAGTTTGTCGTCATATGCAACTCGCATGCAACCTGCAAATGACGCTATCTTGGACAGTAGGGCTAATATTCAGCGAGAATTATTTCTATCACAATAAAGAATAGTGGCAGAAATACCTACGAGTGACTTTTTTTTTCGTTGTTGAACGCCAGTTGTTGTTAAGCTCCTTTAGATTCGCATTAGTGTACGATGAAAGTCATGTGAGAAATTTCACAGTCATTCTGTAAGGCGTTGAACGCCACAAAACGACAAGAAAAACGCAAATTTTTGTCATTAACAAATTAGTGAACGCCAAGTAATGAAAAACGACTGAATTACATTTTTCTTGAATCTTTAATTTGTTCAAATAAATAAATAAAATTAAATTCTTTTGAAGGGTTAAAAGTAACCAACAGAAACAATTTAATGGAATTGGTAGAAAAAAACATTTCATTGGCTAATGCCCAGTTGCACAGTCACAGCGGAATTAATAAAAAATCCCTATCCGCTCTTTAAAACATCTTTTAGCTACCATACGGATAGTGGACTTATTCGTTTGATAACTTTTATTATTCATAAATACATCTTATATCCATATTAGCTATCCACTCTTTATCACTAAACGCACGGCAGCACTGCGTCCAAACTGTACTAAACATGGTTGTAAATCTGTCATATTCCATCAGCTGACACTATCATGCTCAGAGCATTTTCGTTTGCGAATTTTAGATTCTCTCTGAAATTCTCTTCCAGCTTTTAAATTTCTCGCGTCCAGGTCCAATCGAACTTTTTGTTGGGATACGTGTATTTGAAATATGTGTATAGCAAGTTAACTGTGTGTGCAAGTTAACCACTCTCTATACGCCGACTTCGTTGAATTAAGTTATCCGCTCCTTAAAACATGTCAGTGAAAGCTAAGATATGTTTATAAATAATATTTACGACTTAAAATATGTTTTAGAGCTAATTCGCCACTATGCGGTATTTATTAATACGGGGGTCAGAGTTTAAACTGAAGTTTAACTAAACCTGACCGAGAGTTTAAACTGTTGGTTTAACTCATTCAGTTTCACAGTTCAAAATAATCTGCCAGTTAGCTAAACGCAGTTGTGGAAGCGCAGGTCAATTTCCCTTAAGGGGATATTTTTCTACCAGCGCACTTTTGATCAAATGAATGGTTATTGCTTTTCTCTACTTTATCTATTTTACCAGTTGTAAATAAAAGGAAATGTGTGCAATATTATTACATTATGTATTTTGGTAATAACGAAGTGAATTGATTTATTTTTGACACGTGTTTGAACTATCATCTACTTTCACCAATTAATTATTGCAGTAATTAATTTTTTTTTTCAATAATAATAATTATGTAGTTGTTGAAATGTAGTGGGCATTCGGAGGGATACGATCACATGTACTGCTTCTTGTCACTCGCTGGGTTTTTACCACATCCGATCACCCGTTGCCAGTAATGGTAATGAAAAATGAATATTGAAAGGGTTTTATGAGCCTATAATTAGGGTCATTGTCTGGTAATAGGTACCTACGCGCACAGTTTTTTGCTGGTGTTTCTGCGAAAATCTGCGCTATCTTGTTCCGATTATACTTTTTTTAAACAAAAATGTAATCTAGATCTGTATTCAAGAATGGTATGAACTCCGAAACCTTTTAACTGAACAAACTCAAATTTACAGGCATTGACCCGAGAAGTGTGTTCAAAATCGGGCAAAAAAATTGTATTGTACCTATAAAGCATAGAGTAGGTAGTAGTGCTCTTGATTTTACCCGGGTAATACCCATCTGAACAACTACCCGGGTACCCGGGTACCTGGTAAATGCGGGTATTACCCAAGTTCGCGGGTACCCGGTAGTTTCGGGTAATGGGTACCCGGTAATTCCGGGTAATGGATATCCTAAATTCAGAAGTCCCTGGAATTGAATATCGAGGTGTTATGAATGTTTTTCGAGCTACATCTATGTATGTATACATATAATAAAATTGTAGATTTTTTGTTTGTTCCACTATCACGTAAGAACTACTAACCCGATTGGTATGGATCTTTTTGGAAAAGGTAGGCCTTATTAATAGGCACCATATAGGGTTTATTTGGTTAAAATTGGACAAAGGTGCGTGGCACCGCCCAAACAAAAAAAACATTCAAAATCTTATACCTCGAAAACCGCCGAATTGATTGTGTTGAAACTTACAGACAATCTTAGGTATTGGCCCAGGAGTATTGCTGTGAAGATTGGTCAAAATTGGACAAAAGGGCTCGGCACCGCCAATACAACAAAAACATTAAATTCCATTAGTTCGACCACCACCTAATCGATTGAGTTACAATTTTTGGACAATCTTAGGTGTTGGCCTGGGAGTGTTCACTTTTCTTCGACAGTCATGGCCATGGGAGCCAAAGTTTCTAAAATTTGTAACATTGATATGCATTGTCCTGATAGACAAGAATACTATCTAGGCAATACGATTCCTGGAAAAATAAAAAAATGGAGTGTACAGATAATAAAACAATAACAATAAAAACTTTTTGTCACTGATTTAAATGAATTTGAAATTGATTTTTTAATTTTCTATTTTGCACTACGAAGTTTGAAGGGGGTTCGCTAGTATATTATATATGTAGGTAACGAAATTCATATAATTATGGCGGAAAACATAACCCAATAAATTAGATTTACTTCAAAACGTTTTACTTTTGGTTAACACTACAGAATAGCCTTGTAATTGCAACTAAACAAAACTAATACAGTTTACAAATATGTGGTCTTTAAGTAATTTAGTTTAAAATCGTACGGTGCATTATGCGAGAAGCACATTAAAATTAATATTGCTTACAAGTTAACGGAAAGTTGCACATCGTGGACAGTGCACATTCCGGTTTTCTTTTAACAATAATAATTGTTCTTATCTTACCAAATAGTTAGTTAACGGTAGTTAATATTAGGGCTTACTTACTTATCGGGCTCCCGGCCCGGGCTAGCATAACCAAAAAAAAAAGAGAGCCCAACAACTCTAAATACGAAGTTTGAAACAAATCCGATCAAGCATTTAGGCTGCAGGCCTATGGGACAGACAGACATACGGACGGACAGATTTGCGAGACCAACTTTTTTGAGTTCCCCCATCATCGTAATATCAGAATTGATTAAAATCGCGAGTTCGAAATTTTGTACGAAAAAGAATGTAGGTATCTATCTTTCTCTTAATACGTAAGTATACGAGAAAATTCAAAAGTTATAGAATTTACTAGCGTAGCCCGTGCACACTTCGTGGTGCAAAATTATGGGCAGTGCCACGCCTCTTTGTCCAATTTAGATCATTACAATCATCTCGAGCCAATATCAAAGAATCTCTGAAAATTTGAGCCAAATCGGTGCAAAACTTTTCGAGTTATTGAAGCATACACAAACCAACATAACATTTTTATATAAGTAGCTATGCATATTTGTTTTAAATTTAAGTACATATGCACGCATATTTGGACCAACATACGCAATTGCGGGACACACTTTTTTAGACTTCTGACTGCGGTATACGAAAATGCTAAAAATACGTACGAAAATGTTATTTGTAAACGTGCTTGGAGATAAAAAAAAACTATGCGGGTACCCGAAAAGGAGCGGGTACCCGAAATGGAGCGGGTACCCGAAAAAACGGGTACCCGGAGTAATCGGGTACCCGAAATTTTGGTACCCGGGAAATACCCGCAAATCTCGGGTACCCGGGTACCTGGGTAGAACCCGGGTATGCGGGTATCAAAAGCTCTAGTAGGTAGTGTCTCAAGTAGCACACTGGTGTATAAATTGGTGTAAATTCGTAAATTTTGGTGCAAAATTGAGAAAACTGAAGAAAAATTCAAAATTTTGGTGTATCTGTCAAAATTATCGGTATAAAAATTACACCATTGTCTTTCCTGTGCAAAATTTCAACATTTCTTTTGAAATTCGGTGCAAAAAATAAACCGATGTTCAGCTGTTTTTATAATATACCAATAATGGTGCATAAAATTATTCGATTCTGAAACCAACCAACATGGCATATTTTGTACACTATATTTTGTAGATAAAATACACTATTTGAAATGGCCAACTATATTTCGGTGAAGGATTTATACCCTGTGGAAATTAAATACACCAAATTACATAAGTGTGAAAAATAAACAACAAAATGTTATTGAAATTATTTCGCATGTCATTCTTAGCGAGCTCTGCATTCTTAACGAGCACTGCGTTTTTATATTAACAAATATTAACAAAAATTAGTACCTTGAAGATTCATAATTACTTGAAGTGTAGAAGGAAAAACTTTTTATAAAAATTAAAAAACATTCTCAAACCAGTTAACAACATCCAGCAAAGTCATCGAAACTTATTCCGAAATTGGGGAAACATCAACTTTTATATTCGGCCCAAAAACTCTAAAAATGGTTCATTATCTGGACAAAATATTATTTTAAATTAACCTAATATTATATGTATTACAGCCAAATGAAATATTAAGTGTCTTAATTTCGAATGATGATTTGGATAATAATGACGAAGTTGCGGAAATTACCTATATATCGCGAAATGGAACTGTCTTCGGAAGATTGCCTCATTGATGATGTGGACGCACATATTGATTTCATGTATAAATTGGCTGATTGGGCTGTTTTATTGCCAAGTGAAGGAAAAACTGAACTGCCAAAAGATGCACGTACTTTGCTCCATACACTACGGAATATTGCTATACATGCAAAGGGATACGGTTCATTCTGGTACTATGGCATTGAAAAATGTTTCCGTATTGCATTTCGTCAATTAAATCAAACAATCTTCTCAATTTCAATGTTGACGGATTACCTCTCTTCCGAAGGAGCAAATTCCAATTTTGGCCTACTTGTGTATTTTGTTAACTCAAATTTTTTTTGGAAATATAAATTGGACTGAAAGAAAATCTCGTCCATTGTATATTTTTTTCACAGTAAATGCATGTTGGTTAAAAAAATGCACACAGAAAGGTTGGTGTACTTAATACACTCATTGGTTGAATATGCACCATTGTATGCACCACACTGAGAGTTCGGTGTTTTTAATACACCATTTGGTAAAATATTCACCATTGAATACACTACACAGAGAGTTTGGTGTAATTAATACACTTTTTGGTAAAAAATGCACCACACCGAGTTCGGTGTACTTAATATTAGTAATACAGTGTGCTTCACTTGTTTAGACGTACAATAGTTACGTTTTATTTCTTGTTTTTTTCGTATTATGTGGAACAAAGAGAAAAAAACACTTATTTGGCAGAAAGATACATTCATACACTATAAAAAAAACATTACTATTTTTTTAATACACCATGCAAAACCGTATGCATTTTTTTTGGTTCACTTGAATAGACGCACCTGTTAAAAAGTCGAAAAACAACAAAACACCAAAATTGTTTGCGATATTTTTATTTATTTTAGTAAATTTTTAGTTATTTTAATAATAATATGTGAGGCAGTACCATTGGATATAATCTCAAAAGTTATATTCTTCAAAGAGCCATAATGAACTTTGAAGGTAGGTAATTCAAGGATATATTTTCTCAAGAAGCTTTGATCGCTACAATCAGCTCTTGATTGTGTTGATACTGATTGCCTCAAAAAATTTCACGGGGCAAGAGTTTCAATAAAATTAAAATTAGGCGAATGTGGGGGACAGTGCAATATTTTAATATTTTCACTGACAATCCATTATTTAACAAGGCGTGAATTGTGCGTATATGCACGTTATCCTTCTGGAATATCCATGGAATAAGTCCACAAAGGTGATTTATTACGGAAAAAACTGTGTCCAAAAAAAGTTTTGCAAGAAATACTAATATTTTATTGGAAACGATTTCCAATTTAAAAGCGCCGAAGAATGAAATTGCACCACATACCATAAGTACCCCTAATTTTGAATGATGACGGTTCAAAACATATTTTCTTTGTGGAGATCATGAAAGTAATAGTTATATGTAGTTGCAGAATCATCCAAGTTAAACTCCTTTTTGTTCGAAAAGTCGTCTTTGCTTCAATTTCTGGAGACCACCTTAATGTTCATATCCCACGCCATGTCAGACCTTGAAAATTCAAGGCCTGGGTTTCTTGCATACATGATTAGGCGGTGGTTTTTTTTTTGTAGTTTTGTAAAATTTGGGTATAAAGCATTGACAATAGCACAACGCAAGTGGATTTGCTACAAAAAAAAAAAACAGCAAATTCTATAATTTTGTTTGTAAATTGAGCGCCATAAGGCACTATTCTTACAATTTTCGCTTGTTTTGTGATGTTAAAACTTTTACGATCCTTGCTTTGTAGTTCTTTCCATAAGATACTTTATTGTTTACAAAGTTTCTTATCAAGCCTTCACTTCGAGCTTTTTTATGAGCCATTTCACGATTTCAAAAGCGTTTCGAGAGTTAAGCTTTAACTTTTGACTTTTCTGAAAATTCAACACTTTTTTCCTGCCTAATTTTAATAAAATGTGTGCGTCTAAACAAGTGAACCGCACTGTATTTCTCACAATGGTGCATTTTTCTCATTTCTCCTTTAACTTTGGTGCATTTTTTGCATCAATTTCACGAAATGCTACAAATCAGTGAATATTTTACACAGTTTCCAGCAAAATAAATGCACCGAAAACAGAATATTGCATATAACTTCTACAATTGTGTATTTTTCTCCTTCTTCTTTTAAATTGGTGCATTTTTATATCCAAATTCAGGAATTGGTGTATATTTTGGACGACGGCCATATTTTTCAAGGAATATTAGGAAAAAATAATATTCGGCTGGCCGCCATATTTAGAATGAAGACAATGATTATTTATTTTACTATATATATCGACTTAATCATGCCGCATTTTTTGTATTTTTGACTCGTTTTTTAGAGTACGTCTCTAAATAATTTAAAAAACAACCAGAAAATTATAATTTTCGAAAAACTAATTTTCACGCATCGAATAAAAAATCTTTAATTATTAAAATTTTCGAGGCGCTCGATTTTTAGACGAGGTAGGACAGAAAATAAATCGACAGATTGGGCTTCGTTGTTAAATTAGGCGCTCACATTGATATTTATTCATGATTTTCTTACGTCTATATTATGAATGTGAATATCTACTTAGAATCATAGAATGAGTTTTAAAAAACGGTGTACATTTTAGCTCAAACTCTGTTTCCGATGGAAAAAATAAACTTCGGTTTAAGTTTTAAATCAGAATAAATTCTAAGTTTAGGATTTTAATACGCTAATGGTGTATTTTATCAATCGAATTATCGTGTATTTTTCACACTCAAGGAAAAAGTTTTTCACCAAAATGTGGTGTAAACTGTTTACCATTGGTGTATAATTTGAGCTAATTATCAGTACATAATATACACCTCTGGAGTATATTATATCCTAGTAACCAGAACAATTTTTATACCACTAGCACAATTTATATACCGAAAATCGGTATAATTTTTGTACAGCCGGTGTTAATTATATACGAGAACACGGTATTATTTACACTGAATCGAAATTAAATGTGCAAAAACTGCACTAAAAAGTGGTGTATTTTTTATATTGAAAATGCATATCACGAAAATGCATAAAATACACCAAATATTTTGGTGTATTGTAGACTTTTGTGCTACTTGAGGTCTTGTTTCAGCCAAAAGAAAATGTGAAAGATTTGAGTAAGTATAAATATATTTTGTTCGCCAAGAATCTAAAGAAATCGCTAGTATATAGCATTACAAAAAAATAATCGTCGTTTCCACACACTAAAATAATTAATTTATGTATATTGAAAAAACCTCAATACAATTTACTCTTGTCTACATTATGTTTGGGCTAAAATCTGAAAAGTTAATATTGGTTGGAAATCTATTGAAATTTTCTGATGACATTTTTTAACAGTGGGTTTACCGCAGTGATGCTGAAACTAATCATAACTCTAGTTTTCGCTCATATAAATTCAAGAAGTGTAGCACCCAGACAATTTATCTCTTTTATTCTCTCTCTCATCTCTCTGTATGAAATGGCAGCTGTCAAAATAAACCTCAAAATGCGAGACGAAAGTTTTAACGGCAGAATGCAGGCGTTTAACTTAAACCGAGAGTTGAACTCCACTTTGGGTTTAAACGAACACAGTGAAACCGAAAATTTGTTGAACGAAGGTCTAAACCAAAACGAGAGTTTAAACTCTGACTGTGCAACTGGGCATAAGGGATTTTAAAACGAGGGTCTTAAATGTCGACGCCAAAATCGTAGCTACAACCCAATCTATAGACTAGCATCAAGTGACGAAAAAGTTTGGCCGAAAGTGTTTGTTAGCTACCATTACTTTAAAGCATTTTTTGAATGTAGGCAGTGATATTCCTTATTTAAAATGTTTTCCTACACAATTCTAGTAGTTACCCTCAGTCAAGAATAGCAAAGTCGCAGCAAGTTACATCGCCATGTACTTTCCACGAGCTTATCTTTTATTTTGTGCAATCAAGATTTTCTTGACCTTAAACTTTTTTGTTTTGTCTTTATTTTTCGTTGAACTGTAGGTTGGTAAATGAGTTGTTGGTTGGGGCCGTGGTCCATTCAGGACTATGAGTGCCATCTAGAGTGCACCTTAATTTAGACCATCATTGGGCCCATTGTGTCCATTGCGGTCCTTGTAGGGTGCTTTTGTTAAATATCTGTTTTTCTATTTTTCTATCCTGAGGTAGAAGATTTCTTCTTAATTGAATTGATATTCCAATGTCTCTACAACTGATTGCATAAACAATAATAAATTTGCGCATTGGAAAGTGAGCATCGTTAAGGCCAAGGCAGTTGCCTCGTGAAGTTTGGGGCTATTGTAGACCAAGAGTCAAGACATTAATCGCTTAAACTTAGACAATTAAGATCAATAAATTTTCTTTTAAAGTAAGTCTTGAATAAAGACGCTATAACCATTGTAACTATACGGGCAGCATTTCATTCCCTACAATACTACTGTGATCATGAAGAATGATAGACCATGTTAAACTCTTCCGGAAAAAAAGCGGGCCAACAAGAAAGACCGAACGAACAGTTCGACCAAGCCATCGCAGATGCTATAGTGCTTGGTTTGGATAACTAGAAGCAACTTTCCCGGGTGGGATCGCAGATCGAAGTCTGAATAGACACTCTTCACTGGTCGGAATACCGTTCAGTAAAGTATATTGTCTTCCCATATGTATATAAAGCGGAAAGTCAGCATTTTATTTCTGAAAAATTTCAGCTTCTAACCCGGTAAATTGCAGTTCATCTTTGAATGTTTACGAGTCAATTAAAGTTAACTTTTACAATTAATTCCTACCTTGTCGGGTTTGCTTTGTACAAACTCACTGCTTACACTTGCTTCGAACCTCAAAAGCACCAAACCAACGTGCTATCTGAATATTGCTTTTGTATTGTAATGCAACCCGTAGTATTAAGAGGAAGCTCATGTCTTCTGGTGAATAATCGTTAATGTTCAAATCACATCCAACCAGTAGCTTTCGTATCGTTAGCTAGTAGTCTCAATCGTCAGTCAAATCTAACCACATTGCATATAATGTTACAATCTTTGTTTATAACTATTGAACTTACGAATGAAGCTTTTGATTTTAAGCCACTTATCGCAACACGATATTTAAAGCCATGCCTTTTAATGAATCAAACTTTTTGTATCCATACCTTTTTTTAGATCAGATAAAACCAATTTTGTTGAATGGAATATTGTAAGAGAAAATACGAGAAGCAAAAGTTGCATTTCAAAAACAAACTAAGTAAATCAGAAGTCACTTCACTATACTAAGCAATAAAGCTGACTGATTGGCCGATGAGCACAGCCAAACAAAGTTGATGAGCACAACTTCGGTTTACCTTTTAAATTTATTGTCAATAGTTCAAGTCCAAGCTTTCGTATAAGTATAAAGCCCGGGGATAGGTATATACCCACCTACAAACTTAAATACACGCATGTTAATTGAATGGTTTGCGTTCCAAGGGGCCAGGCAGATATACTCTAGGTTCACTAAAGTATTCGTTGGCGCTGGTGTATTGTTTAATCGAGCAAAGTAATGCGAGCGTGAAAAACCTGAAAATAAGTTGTTCAGCCGACTTTATTCGTATAAAAAGGTTTTGTGTAGGTATGAGATTTTCTTTCGAAGAGAAGAGCATTTAAAACAAAGCCAGGAACAAAGTTCAATTTTCATGCAGATAATTAATTTGGAATGCAAAAATATAAAGCTTTGGAACTAGGTACATATTATTGCTTACCCCTTTTATATTTTGATGCCATATGGCAACACGAATATTCATAACATCCATTCTCTCTTTCTGAGTATATTTTTTTCTTTTTTTTCTGATTAATTTCTTAGAGTAACTGCTTAATCATTAGAAGCAAAAAAACTGGGTGGTAGTTGTCATTGTCATCATTGTACTTTTAGCTCTCGTGAAAGATCGGTCTGCAATAGAATTCGAATTTTTTTGTCGGAAGACTATTTTTATTATTTCTTCTTTACATTGATTATTGTCAAATACATTATCAATTTCTATTTTATTTGAATGATTAATATCAGGCGCACAAATAAAATAAACATATAATTTTCGTCTATTCAATTTGGCACAATTTTCTTTTTCTGTGTTGCCATAATGGCATCAATATTGTTTAGAGGTGCATTTTAAGGCATAATTTCTATGAATAACATTATATATATACAATATACATACCTACATATATGCATACAAATAAATGTATTTTAATGCGTAAATAGTCTTGAATATCATTACTTTTTAATTTAGTTTGAATTAAAAAAAAATTAATGAGATTTTATGAATATTTTATTATTATTTTTTTTTAATAGATATTTTTAAATTTTTAATTATCTTTTTATATAAATACACGTGTCTGACTTGGAATATGCTTGTTTTTTTAATTTTTAGTAATTGTAATGTTTGAAGTAAACAAAGAAAACCGAATATAAATGCAACAAATTTTTATTTTTTTTGTTTAGTTTTTCATTTTTATACATTATGAAAATATGTTTTTTTTTAAATACATATATATTTTCAAAATTCCTTATTTTTATACAATACATTTAAACTAAAAAAATAGTTATACTTTTTTCTTTTCAATTTTGTTTAAAAATTAATTTCTGTTTTAACTAAGAAATTAAAACAGAAATATTAATTTTGTCCCTAAATTTGCTGCCACTTGAAACAATTGATGCCATATGGCAACATCCCCAAAAACCAAAAAATGTAAAATGTGAATTTTTTGTAAAAGTTTTTATATATTTCTCTTGTTTATCTTGCTCGTTTTGCGTGCGATATTAGGGACTAAATAACTGTTATTTATCTTTAAGTTGTAAATGCAGCTGCAGGCTATAGAGAGACAACAACTGTCATTTGTATAGGTAAGGTATGGATGTTATCAGCCTTATTCATTAGATTCATTTAATCTGTTAATTATCAGTGTCTCAGCTAATTCACGTCAATTACGGAAATGTCATTTTAATTAAGAATTAAAAAATGCATAATGAACAGTTCGCAGTGTCCGCCTGCTTTGTTATATTTTTACAGTTAGTTGTGTCTTGTGTGGCTCGTATTTCTTTTTACGTTTTGTGTGAAAAATAAGTTCAATTAGCATCGATTTTTATCGATGAAAGATAAGTGCAAAATTTTACGCGAACTAGATGAAGGTGTCAAAGTCAACAATTACAGGAATAAAATTAAATTCGAAGAAGCTGTTGGAACATTTCAAGCAAACTGAATTTTAAACAAATTTTACCAAAAATTGAGAATTTTGTGAAATTAGTATATAAAATTATTTCATTTTCGTTTTTCTTCTGAATTGATAAATATTGAAACTGTGCTTTAAAAAAATTATTAGTAAGTACTGAAAAAGTGGGCGCAGTAGCGCAGTGGTTAGTGTGCTGGACTGCTGTGCGAGGGATCGCAGGTTCGATCCCCGGAAAAACACAAATTACATCTTAAGGTTTTTTTCACTGCGCCACCTCTCGCGAACGTCTGACAAACATCCGAGAGTATAACTGTCCTGAAAAAGCTTCTTAATGATTCAGCCGTTCGGAATCGGCATAAAATTGTAGGTCCCTTCCATTCGTCCCAAAAATAGAAACTCACACAAACGAATGGTTGCGAGAAGCTAGGCCTAGGGTGTCTACCGCCTGTTGTGCCACCTATTTATTTATTTATTTTTTAAGTACTGAAAAAAGTTCCAGTAATGTGAATCCCTCTAAAATTCGAAAACGTCTCGTTTTAATTAGTTCACATTATCGAGGGACTACTGTATTTACCAAAAACAATGTTACAATGTTTTTAGTAGGAGTCTAAGTAGCAACAACAAGAAATAAAATATTTTTTTAACCTTAGAACAAAAAAGATGTACCGAAAGGGTTAAAGCCATAGTAATACCATTTGCTTAGTTTTGAGCTAAACAATTGCAAAATAGTGTTTTTTGAACCATGAATGCGTCCTTCGATTTCCACCCCAATCGCTAAAAATGGTACTTTCAAAACTGCTCTTGTCTCGAAAACGCCATTTTAGATTTGGATGAAAATGTAAATGCTAGGTAATGTTTATATCCTGAAGAATACGTCGTACTCAGTTTTCAGCTAAACAGTTTAATAACAGTGGTTTTCGAATCCAAAGTTGTAACATTTGTCAGCATAATTTTACAAAAAACCGCTCTAACGATTTTGATCAAAATACATATTTAAGACAACATAAGCATTCTAAACATGATCACGTACTTAGAAAACTCGAATATAGCCGTTTTATGAATATTTCTCCAAAATGACTACCCAAATTCCGATCACAACCGGTATAGTTTTGCAAAGCCGAAAACTTTTAAACGTATAATTTGGTGAAATGACTCTGGGATTCTGCGAGATTCGCAATAAACGAGAAAGTTTCGTGCGACCCAGTCGTGTACATTTTTTAAATCTTGAACAAAAAAGATGTACCGAAATGGTTAATATCTTAATGAATCTCAACCGATGTAGTTTGCAAAACTGAGACCACATTTTTTGCTCGGGGTGAAATTTTAACGTTAGTAATGAATAGTGTTGTAGTTAATAAGTATGTTCATGTACATAGTAGGTATGTATTACGTTTTTAATTAACAAGAGTTTAGTTACTAAACCTGGGTACGTCTTGAGTGGGTATGATTTTAAATGTAAAATTTGCTGAAATGAATCAGATTCTGTGAGATTTGCATTAAACGAGAAAGTTTAGTGCGACCCAGTCGTGAACTTTTTTTAGTTCCTCTGTCAGGAAATTGAAATAATTTTACCCCTGAGTACTTTGCGGCACTTGCGCTACAACAAATATGTACCTACCTAATTACCTACACACTTTGTCCAAGCCATTTTTTACCCTATATTAATTAGTCTTCTTATATTTTATATTTAATCCTAAAATTAACTCTTAAAATAAAACTAGATTTTTAAAATCAATTCGAAATTTATTTTATTGTGTATATATCAAGGCGACTCGACTGTTGTTTTCGTCAGGAGGACATTCTTTATTGAGAACGAGAAGCATAGCATAAAACGAAAACAAAAGCATCATAAACGATGCATTTATGCACAGAAACAAACGATTACAATTAAAATAAAAAGCATATATTTAGTTGGACAAAGTACAAAGAGAAGAGGTTTTTTGTTGCACGATCACAAGCGGACATCAGCTAACTTTATACTTTATATTTTACTAGCTGAACCCTCGCCGGCTTCGTCAAGCCTTTTATTGCTTTTTACAATTTTTATTTTTTAATTTTTTTGGCCTATCACCGTAATTACCGACATTTAAAAAAAAATCAACTGAATTGGTTGAAAATTACGGGCGGCAGAGGGAAACATAGTTTTGCCACTTTGTTTTACATATATAATAGATTATCTTTGCCTATAGTTTGGGACATTTTATCTTTTCTTTGTTAGCCCCAATATTAACGGTAGGTTCTTTCTCCCTTATTAAAAGTTTTTTTTTTTTTTTTTTTTTTTTTCAAAAATTACTATACCTAACGATTTAAAGCAAAATAGATATACATAGGTATGAGATGTCTGTATGTACATATATGATAGTTTAAAAATTAGTTTTCGACAGGAATTTCGAATATGGTAGGTACTTTAAAAAGAGCTCGCATATCGAAGTCTCCTTTTTCAGGGGTCTCTCTCTGTGAAATTACATTACGAATGGTTCAGAAGTTTAGTCGTGTAAGGTTTGTTAAACAGACTTTCACATTTATAATATTAGTATGGATAGTATGGATAAGCAGTTTGTGTTGTCTTGGGCGATTTTCTGGTGGTCCTGATGAGGTTGATGGAAGCAAAGTTTCAATGAAAACCACGTTATCACCATCAACTGCCCTACTTATGTAGCATTTCTCACACAATTAGTGCGCTTTGTGCAAGCTGCAGCTATGTAGCACAAGTCACAAACGGCTATAGTTTTGTTGTCCTTTTTATCAGATTTGCATGTTCCACAAGGTTGATTTTTTTTCGTATTTCAGGTAACGTAGCAGTTTCAATTTTTTGACCAATTGAAAAATTTGCAATCATCACTATCAACGTGTTCGGAAATATTGCGTTCCTTCCATTCTGCATCTGAAAGTCAGGAGTAATCCATATCGACAAACTTATATTCTACAACAATCAATTCCCTGTTAGACGATGCACTTCGCAGATAAAGAAGACGATTCCATAATTGCATCCATATTTTCGTTAGGACTTGTAAAGTTCTCTCACAAAACTTCATTTACTGCTATCGTGTTTTCAACAGAGTCAGACAGATGGACATGGCTAAATTGATTTCGAATTTGATCCTGCTTCAGAGCGTACCGTTGACTCCTTCTTGGCGTTACAAATGTAATGACAACGTGAATACGCTTTCTTGTGGATTATATAAAAATGTACTCACTTCAAATTATACATATAAATATTCACTTTGTCTAAAAACAATATAACAAAAAAACACTTGATTCTTGATTATTGTTTTCGCACGCAAATAGGCAGTTGTCTGCACTAACTTGGTATGTATGTATAATTATACTAAGAACGACTAAGGATTGTATACATTACCTAGGTAGTACAGCAAAGAATGTAAAACGAAGTCGTTACAGAACAACAATTTGTACATAAAATGCTTTAAAATTACATGGGGGCACCGGGCACTAACTGCCCAGTACACGGGTCAACAACAACATTTTAAGTGCAAGAAATACACAAACATTTGCCGGCACTGCCAATCCAAGGCCAACGTATATTAAAGTTCAAAATAGCTTGAGATACAGACTTACGTATCTGCTATTGAAAATAACAGAAATAGAACGAGCTTTACCCAGACTTGGCTGCATTTATGTCATTGAAAGCTCAACATCATACAATAACAGTAATCTTCGAAAAACTCTTGTGCTGAAGCGAATAAGCTTTCGATTGTTACTACTTGTTATCAGAGGTAATTCGAGATACTAAAGCCGACGCAGAGGCATACAAGACACTCTTCATAATCATAAGTCCACTGCAGTTTGTGTTGCAAAGCTTAAACTCAATTGGAGATGCCGATGATCGTGCCGTGTATCGCTAGTTGCGTTTATTTTTGTAGATATATTTTTTTTTATTATATTTTTTAAGTTTTTTCCCTACGTTGAACTGTAGGTAGGTAAATGGGTTGTTGGTTGAAGCCGTGGTCTATCCAGGACTATGAGTGCCATCTAGCTAGAGTGCACTTTAATTTAGACCATCTGTTGCGCGCATTGTGTCCATTGCGGACTATGTAGGGTGCTTTTGTTAAATAATGTTTTTCTATTTTTCTACCCCGACGCCCGAGGTAGAAGATTGCTTCTTATTCGAAGGTATTCCACTGTCTCTACAAATGATTGCATAAACAATAATAAATTTGCGCATTGGAAAGTGAGGATCGTTAAGGCCAAGGCAGTTGCATCGTGAAGTTTGGGGCTGTTGTAGACCAAGAGTCAAGACATTAATCGCTTAGTCAATTCAGATTAATAAATTTGGTTTTAAAGTAAATCTTGAATAAAGACGCTATAACCATTGTAACTATACGGGCAGCGTTTCATTCCCTACAATACTACTGTGATCATGAAGAATGATAGAGCATGTTAAACCCTTCCGGAAAAAAGCGGGCCGACAAGAAAGACCGAACGAACAGTTCGACCAAACATCGCAGATGCTATAGAGTGCTTGGTTAGGATAACTAGAAGCAAATTTCCCGGATGGCATCGCAGATGGAAGTCTGAATAGACACTCTTCACGGGTGGGAATACCGTTAAGTAAAGTAGATATTCTCTTCCATGTATATAAAGCGGAAAGTCCGCATTTTATTTCTGAAAAATTTCAGTTTTTAACCCGGTAAATTGCAGTTCATCTTTGAATGTTTACGATTTAATTAAAGCGAACTTTTAAAATTAATTCCTACCTTGTCGGGTTTGCTTTGTGCAAACACATTGCTTACACTTGCTTCTAAGCTCAAAAGCACCAAACCAACGTCCTATCAGAATATTGCTTTTGTATTGTAATGCAACCCGTAGTATTAAGAGGAAGCTCATGTCTTCTGGTGAATAATCGTTAATGTTCAAATCACACCAACCATTAGCTTTCGTATCGTTAGCTAATAGTCTCAATCGTCAGTCAAATCTAACCACATTGCATATAATGTTACAATCTTCGTTTATAATTATTGAACTTACGAATGAAGCTTTTGATTTTAAGCCACTTATCGCAACACGATATTTAAAGCCATGGCTTTAAATTTTAATGAATCAAACTTTTTGTATCCATACCTTTTTTCAGATCAGATAAAACCAATTTTGTTGAATGGAATATTGTAAGAGAAAATACGAGAAGCAAAAGTTGCATTTCAAAAACAAACTAAATAAATCAGAAGTCACTTCACTATACTAAGCAATAAAGCTGACTGATTGGCCGATGAGCACAGCCAACAAAGTTGATGAGCACAACTTCGGTTTACCTTCCAAATTTATTCGCACAAAAATGTTTGGTGTAGGTATAAGATTTTCTTTCGAATTAAAACAAAGCCAAGAACAAAGTTCAACTTTCATGCAGATAATTCATTTCTAATGCAAAAATAAAAAGCTATGGAACTATTTGCTTAAAAAATTCTTCGAATTGTAATTAGGTACATAAATATTTATACATAAAAACAAAATCATCAAAAAATATGCTCCACTTTGAAATGCAATTGCAAAGCATTAAATAAAATAAAATCAGTATGTTCTGCCCTCAGGGGGTAAGATATTCCCGCCAGGCGACCAGAAAGCTATAGAACTAACAGATTTCTACATAGACCGCCCATATTTGACGAGGGAGCATATTCAATAAGGTAAATACTGCAATACTGAACTAAATGAAGGAGCATGGTACTCCGAGAGTAACAACTTCTCGATCACATAAGTAGATGTGCGTTGACCTTTTTATGGGGTTGGGGTTGAAATACTGTATGGTCAAAATGCTGTTTTCAAAATACTGTATTTCAAAATTCTGTATTTCAAAATTCTGTATATCAAAATTTTGTATTTTAAAAAAATGTTTTTGATAATGTAAAAAAGTGCGCACTTTTTGCCTGCAAAGCCGCATTTTCAAAGAAGAATGCCTCCAGCCCAAAATCCGCACCAAACAGACAAGCATTGTGGATGCATTTGTTTCTCAATAATTACTCGTGGGTTTTCTGAACCCCAAAAGCGACAATTTTGACGATTAACGAAGCCATCAAGATGAAAATGAGCTCCATCACTGAAGATGATTTTGTTCGAAAAATCCATTCAAGATCCTGTCTGCTGTACTGTGTGAACGCCTGAAACCATTTGTCAACGAACTGATTGGACGCTATCAGTGCGGTTTTAGGCCCGGTAAGTCCACAACCGACCAAATATTCACACTACTGCAGATCCTGGAGAAAACCCAAGAAGTCCAAATCAATACTCACAATCTATTTATCGATTTTAAAGCCGCATATGACAGCATTTATAGAGACAAGCTATACAGAGCCATGTCTAGTTTTGGCATCCCTGCCAAACTTGTCAGATTGTGCAGAATGACGATGGAGAACGCTCGCTGCTCCGTAAAGGTCGGAAACAATCTCACCGAGACATTTGAAGTCAAAAAAGGATTTAGACAAGGTGATGCGCTGTCATGTGACTTTTTCAACATCATTCTTGAGAAAATTGTGCGAAACTCGCAAGTCAACACCAGGGGCACAATTTTCCAAAAGTCTGTGCAACTACTTGCATACGCTGACGACATCGACATCATTGGCAGAACACAACGAGCTGTCACTGTTGCGTTTGCAGGTATTAGCACAAAAGCGGAAAAAATGGGTTTAGTGGTGAATGAGGGCAAAACAAAATATATTCTGTGAACTAGAAGGGACACACAACATCGACGAATCGGACAGAACTTCACGATAGACCGCTATAACTTTGAGGTAGTTCGGGACTTTGTCTACCTCGGCTCCGCTATTAGAGATTTAACAGCGAACTCTACGAGCTGTACAGCGACATCGACCTGGTCAGAAAAGTACTACGTATCAGTCGACTAAGATGGCTAGGACATGTAGAGCGAATGGACACCAACGCTCCGGCCCTAAGAGTCTTCGATTCCAACCCGGAGGGACAACGCAGTAGAGGAATTCCTCGCCGTAGGTGGCGCGCACAAGTGGAAGGGGACCTCATCCAACTTGGAGTGCGGAACTGGTTAGCCAAAGATCGTGCTAACTGGAGAGGCGTGTTGGTTGAGGCCCAGGTCCACCCGGACTGTAGCGCCATCTAATTATTAATTATTAATTAATCCAGCCTCCCTGAATTTTTCTATTATTCTCTTTACAGTTGATGGTTTTAAATCACTATGACGGCCACATTTTGTTCGAAAATTGCGGGCTGTAGCTAACAAACCTTCATTATTTTTAAAATATTGCTCAACAATGAAAATGCATTGTTCTTTCGTATAGCGCTCCACTGGTATGCATAAAAAAAAGTACTATATACTTCAAGTAAAAGGTTTAAGTAAATACTGAAAGGTAGAAGTGGAAGTAGTAGTAGAATTTGAAGTAGAAGCTCCGATTTTCAGTATTTACTTCGTTTCATTTGAATACTGAATTTATTCAAGTAAAAAGGTGCTTAGAATTCGCCGGATATCATAGTAAATAATTATTTTTTTTAGTACTTGCTATGAAATTTTCAAGTTGGTCGATAGCAACTTGAAAAATTTCTAGTATTTATTGCAGAAAAACAAGCACATACTAGTTTTTCTGCATTCCAAAAGAGTATTTACTACAAAAATGCATGCGAAGAGAAGTAAATGCTTTTACTTGAAGTAAATATGCACCTAATCTTACTGTTTACTTCATTTTATGCATGCCAAAAATAGTACTTACTTAGAAAATCCTCAGTAAAAGCATTTACTGTCTTTTATGCATACCACCCATTGTTATCTTTTTTTTCCGTTGGCATCAATGTACTATTAAATGGCTCAAAATTCAAATTTTGCGTGAATTATGGGACACCATTATAAAATAAATTGTGTTGTGTTTGTAATTGGATGTTCTCTGTAATGCGTGAACCGATTTTCATTCGGGAAAGTTCCAATGAAAGGTGACGTCAATACCATGCCTTATATATATACATGCCCTTCACCTATGCCTGATGGCCAATAAGAATCGCGACCAATGTCGAGACACTTTACAAAATATTATGCAAAAGCAAATGCAATGTTTTAAAAGAAATCGAATCATTGTTGGCTTTCAGTGGGTGTTAATTGGTTAAAAACAATTTTTTAGGGTAAAACTATACAATACGCCCCACTTTTTTAGAATCTTCAATAAAACAAAAAAATAAACAAAAATAGTAGTTCTTTTATTAAATAAATAATTAACTGTATTTTTTCATAGGTTTGGCAATTTCATTTGTACAAAAATATGTGAGCATATATTATATATATTTTTTTAAAAAAAAGTTTAAGTGGGGCGTTTTGTAACTCGATCGTTGGGTAAAAAGCCCCGCATTAGTTACAAAACGCCCCTAAGGAAAAAGTAGGAACAAATATTATAAAGTAAAGAAAATTAAATTATTTGGATTTGTATTTGTTATTTGCATTGTATTTTAAAATGTGTCTCCTCAGGGCTCTGGATGGTATGTTGAACTCCCTACATGCTTCATTCAGTCCCAAAGTTTTATTTGTTACCTTCTCCATTGCTTCTGTCATTTTTTTCGGACCATAATTCCCGCATTGTCATTGTGTAATTTCGTGGTATTTCTATAAACAATATTAAGTAATAAAATTGCTCTGATGAGTATTATATTTCAATACAATTACTGGGGCGTATTATACTTTCTTTGTTGGGGCGTTTTGTAAATTTCGGCGTGCAAAACGCCCCAGAAAAAATAAAGCAACCCACCTGGCTTAAAAAAAATAAACAAAAACGAACTAAAAAGCCAATTTTATGCACTTTCTAAATATATATATCATTTTAATATAATGTGCATAGTTTCTGAAAAAATTATGTTTTGGCCCCAAAATTCTTTTTTGTCGTTTTTTTTTCGACAGATCACACATAACACTACTACTCAATAACACAGTTGAGGAACGACTGAAAGTAGTTTGAAAAGGTCTGGTCGTGATTGCATAACAACCACAGTGTGCGTGCCAGACCACTGGGGCGTTTTGTAAACTGGGGCGTATTGTATAGTTTTACCCTATTATAGTTTGAAGGCGCCAGCAGAAACAAAGTATTTTCTTAGTACTGTGTTTTTACGTTGAAAATAAGTCCTTTAGTACTTCCTTTTACGTAGGAACAAAGTACTTCTTTAGTACTTCCTTTTACGTAGGAACGAAGTACTTCTTTAGTACTTCCTTTTACGTAGAAACACAGGTTCAAGGCAGTACTTTTTTCAATATGTTAGAAAAAGACGGGTGCTTCACGTATTCTTATATACAGAAGGTATATAACTAAGTTTTTTCCCGAGCGCAGATTAGATTAGATTTACAGATAATCTTAGGTATTGGTGGTCCAGGAGTGTTCCTGTAGAGATTAGTAAAAATTGGAAGGAGAACGTGGCGATTCCCATGAATTAATTGAATTAGAATTTTTCCTATTTTGCACTACGAAGTCTACAAAGGGGTTTGCTAGTAGATTTATAAAAAGCAAATCGCGAAAAAAACCTGGAGCCGAATCGTTTCTTCCGTGAACGACCTATACGTTCACAGAATCAATCGATTTTACTCGCAAAGCAAAAACAAATTCCGTCACGTACCTACTGCTCGTATTACGGAAGAAACGATACGGCCCCAATAAAAAATTGGCTATTGAAATCAAACTTTTACCTTGAGCGGCTATCTACCTAAAAACACATAAATTTTGATCTGTCTTTGAAAGTTCAAAGCGAAGAAGTGTTTCCGACTAAGCAAAACAGCGTTGGGAAGAAAAAGCCGGGTCTGTTAAAGATTATCGGCGACCTGAAAAATGAACTTATTTTTACAAATACACAAGAAGTGTAAACTTCCAAAAACTCCAGCGCCAGCATCATTGTCTAGTCTATCTTTTACTATACACTACCGCTACGTCATCCATCACTAACCTCAGCGGAAGATCTTCCAACCAAAGCCATCGCTTTGACCCATCGATACCGAACGTTTCATTGTCCTGATGCGCATTTACAGCAGGAGCAGTTCCAATATACATAATACTTAATGAACTCTTCTATTTAGCGTCAAGACAAACTATTGTAAATACCTAAAACCATTTTATCAAATGGATAAAATAAAAAAACAAAATAACAAACACACGTACAATTCTTAATACCACCTCACCCCTGGCCGAGAACGTTACATTAAAACGAAATTAAAAGCAAAAACGGCACCAATGAAAGATATTGTATTGTAGAGTTTTATATTGCTTTAAATTTATGTTCGCTTTCGCTTTGATTGAAAGCGAAATCGCTTAAAATCCACGAGTAAGAGAGTAAAAGAGAAAATTGTGAAAATATTGCGTATACGCCATACATTCAAAAGATAAGATTGTTACTTTATTGTTACCTTTTTTGTACAAACATTTTTTTTATAATAGATTTCAATATTAATTGTTTTTGTGCTTGTAATTGTAACTAAGCCACTGCATGCGCTAGTTTGATTCTCTTAATAATGTAAAAGAGTAAGTTCATCGAAATCTCGAGCTAATTATATAATTTTTGTTTGTTTAATAAAGCTTACTTACTCATTTCTTATATTACATTCTTATTCTTATTGTGATCTAATTATGTACCTACTTAGTAGTTTGTTTTTGTAAGATCTTGAATTTATCGAAAAACCGTTTTTGGGGTACATATTTTGAGGTGCATTTTTGGGCGTATGTTGAGTCTTTTTTGGAGTGTAATTTAGAGCATATTTTGTGGTGTTTTTTTTTTACGTATCGGTCGAGTACAGTGTTGCTGAAAGTATACTCCTGTACTCATCTTTTCACATTCGTACTCCTATTTTTTTAAAGACCTAAAATATATAACACTTTCAGCAAAGTGTAATTTCAACCTTAATAAATTTAATTCACTTCAAATTTAATGTAAATTTGCACTTTTATCTTCCAAACTGTCGTCAAAGAGGGAATTTCCTTCTTTCTAGTTTGTTGACATCTTAGTGTCAATTAGACTAGACACCTTTTCGAACACTCGGACTCCAGGACCTCTCTTTTTAAATAATCAATTTTGGACAACTTTTAGAAAATGAGGAACCTTTGGACACTATTAATGTTCAAATTTGTTAAAAAAAAGTATATCGATCCATCCTGTTATCAATCCGCCAAAATAATCAAATATATTTTATACTCTCCTTTGACATGGTTTGTATCTTTGTACATATTTGAATTCAGTGCAAAATGTTCTTTGTTCAAACACATTACGAAGAAAGAAGATCTTTAATTTTTTTTTGCATATGTGCATATACTGATTTCTGATACGTCATTATTTAGATGGACCTTTCGGGTTACCAAATCCTTTTAGACTTCACCTTAAATACTTAGCTGGTTGCAAACAACAAATTGTTATATAGAAACCTGTAGGAAATGTCGCTATTGAGAGTTCGTTAAATTTATCTTTATGTACCTATATATTAGAATTCAATTCATTCCTGTGGTATTTTCGTGAATAAAATTAGGTGCATCTGGAAAACCTGATAAGCGACCAATGAGTTATTGGTATCTCTGAGTTCGTCTAATTGCGCTCTTCAAAATGGTATATTCTATTTTGCATTTACATGCATTTTAACATTTTCTAGTACCAAACCCATTTCAACTTTTGGTTTTTTGTGCCAAATGAATATATCTAACCAATGTTATAACGTATTTGCTACTACAAAATTTTAAAATAAAAGCATAAACGGAATTACGCGTACAAATGTCGTCTTCTATTAATACAGCAAGAATTTCAGCTGCAGCACTTCTTCAATGCTTCTTCAATCCATTGCAATTTTTACGCGTATATTATAATTTGCGACTTTTTTTTAAATTAAAACGAATTTATTTGTCGCGAATAATTATTAAAAATTACATTTACTGATATCTGTCATGAACATATGGCTTTTGTCAAAATTTAGCGACCATTTATCTTTGGGGTGAAGAAACGAAGTGGAGACTAGGCGCGCTAAAATTTAGCGCGAGCAGGATACTGGGCTAAATTAAAAAATGTCTTTAGGTACCTACTCCTATTTTTTGTTTAATTATTCCCGTTATTTTGGCTGCAGTACCTACTACCTTATTTATTATTTCTCTCCGGCAACACTGGTCGAGTAGTTTCTCCCGCCCCTCCTTGTAACCCAAAGTGTCGTTGTTAAACGCTTTGTGGACCCCATTAATGTACAACGGTCGTCATGAAAAACGACGCGATATTTATGCTCACTTATATAGACATTCTAAAACGTACCATCAGGCAGGCGTCCTCTAGGTAGACCCAGGCGATGAGATGATTATCTAGATCAAGTCCATAATCTCTCCTCTACCCGTATGGTCATTGCCCTTGATGATTTAGGGTCGATGGCAGAGAATCGAGAGCTATGGAGGGTCCACTTGAGCAACCTACACCCGCCACCCCCTTAAAGGTTAAGCAGGCTTAAGGATAATAAATGAATGAATGAAATGTTTGTCCTTTTACCGACATTTTATCTAGTAGATCAAATGGATTGTATAGCATTTCGCCCGGATGTGAATGAGATCAGTTTATGTCCTCGTCTTCATTACTACTCCTAAACATCATACATAATATTTACCAATACTCACTCCGTAACGCTCCTTACTTTTCATATTTTTCTTATATTAAATAAAAGTAGGCGGTGGGTATTTGAATAAATTTAAACATTTTCAAAATTTGAGTTTTCTCATTATTCGAATACCAACCGCTTACTTTTCATTTATTTAAATTTTATTCATGGTTCAAACGTTCAAACTTAATGAAACTGATGCTCGCTCGGCAAGTGTTTTGGCAAATAAACCCAAACCCTTTGCCCTAGAAAGCTGAAATTTTGAGCCTCACGAACCGTTCGTCGTATCAATTTGAAATTTTGTACATTGATAAAGCTTAGTACGCTGCTCGAGCTAAATTTTAAATCCCATACAAAATTCTCCCCAAAATATAGCTGAGCTAAATTTAAGCGAAAAAATCATTTCAGACTGTACTGCATTTGCATGTATCTGTCACAATTTAGCTCGCACATTAATTATTGTTCGGCAACATTTTTTTACGCTAAATTTTGACAGATCATGTTGGTTTTTTCCTGTTGTGTTGCGGAAAAGTAAATAAGGATTCAATGAATACCTCGATGAGAAATCCTTTGAAAGTTATAAATTTAAGATTAAAGAATAGCAGACAAGGAAAAAAGAAAGTGCAACGAAAATATAACACTTTTTCGCGTCTATGAATTTTCGAAGGAAGTTCGTTTCAACGAAAAGCTGTTTTCTGTTACACTTATAGTCCACAGCGCACTCTATGTCAAAATTTAGTTGGGATTCTAGCTAATATTTGGAGAGAAAAATTGGAGAGCATATGTGATGATGATACTTGAAAGCCTGAGGGGTGCGCGAGCGAAGCCGCGGGGAGAAACTAGTTGGTACAATAGTTTTAAGATATCTACATAATATATATACTTCTTTCGAAAAAGATAAATAACAAAAAACTGATACCTCCATTTATCTGTCAGGGCCGTAGATCACCTGGCTTGAATCGTATCTGGAATGTGAGCAGCTTACCGATGACGTCGTACTCTATCTTCAATATTATGGAATAGCTCTTCTAAAATGAATCTCCTCAAATACAAACGTCGTGAAAGTAGAAGTACAATTTCACTTATTTATGACTTACTTACTGAGGTGGCACTACAGTCCGTGTTGTACCTGGGTCTCACTCCATACGCCACTCTAGTTAGCTCGGTCTTTAACTGCCTCCAGTTGCACATTCCAAGTTTATTGAGGTCCGCTTCCACTTGGCGCGCTCTAAAGCGTGAGCCTTATGAAATGCTTTTTGCAAAAATTTAAATAAGAAGCATTACGATGGTTTCGGTTTTATTTGAAAAAAAAATCAACCCACGCAGTATACTAACTCCTACCACTACAGTATATAAATCTCAATCGCAGTCGGGTCAATTGCTTTTTTCATTCAAACCAAACAGATAATAATACAAACAAAAATTAAAAACCGCATATTTCTTTGTGATCCTGACCAGTTATAAAATACCCGACTTAAAAAAAACCGTCCATTGGATACGGGGTTTTGGGGAAGCCCGCTTGACAATACCAGGCATAGAATTATTATCCAATTTACGTCAGGTGTATTTAAGTTGAAGTATCAGTGTCATACAGTATAGCCAGTCAATGAAATTGTTTACTACTAAAAAAACGTATGATATCATCAAATGAAAAAATAATAATAAATTTAGAGCATAATATCTGGAAAAACCGTTTACAGTTAAAAGAACTTCGTAACTGGAAAGTACTAATGTTTCATTCGTATATTCATATCCGAAGCAAATCATAGTCCAGCTTGATGAGTTATACGAGTGGGAAATTCATGGGCACGTGCCCAGTCTTGAGAATGCATTCAATAGCTTAGCATCAATATTCTTCTTCTTGTTACTTTGGAATTTGAATAAATTATTGGCTAGCCAGCCATTTGATATAAATATCGCATCACAATAAGTTACTCGGTCAGACAAATGAGTGATAAGCAAGCAACAAAAAAAGTGTCAACAAAACATTCAGTGGGCGTGTTAGTTAGGTCGATCGATAATTTGCAAATATTTTTTTGTTGTATAAAATAGACTAGGATGCGAGTCTATTAGTGTGTTTGTAGTGTTGATGATTTTTAAATCCGTTTAAAAATTTGAACGGATTCGGTTAATGTTTATCAATATAAAATTCAAACTTTACCTTAGAATCAATTTGTCAGTGCAAAAGAATCAAAGTTCGTACAAGTTGTGAAAATTTACTAAAAGGCCTACATTTTGTGACTTCAGTTCGCCACCCAGGCTTGAGGAGTGCATTGTATTAAATAAATAAAAAGTATACAAGGCACATAATCTGGACTCATTGTTGTCTTATAAATTATAAAATTATTTAAATATAAATTGTGGTCCTATATAGCTAGCTGCCAAAATGAGTAACGATTCTATTAAGCAGTTTCTAATCCAATCGTAAGTAGCTAGTTTTCATTTAAATAGTATTCTTATCCAAAAAGTAATTATGTATCTAAATTTTAATTATCTAGATATTCTGCAAATGGTCACACATTTTTTTTAGTGCATGCAATGCAATTTATAAATTGCTGCTACTACAAAAAATAAAATAAGACAAAACCAGTAAGACAATTATCTTCGACTATGCCGAAGCTCAAATACCCGGTACTATATTATTGTAAAAAAAAAAATATTTTAGTATTAAAAAATTATATATTTGTATGGGAGGTATGTGTGCGCAGTAGCGCAGTGGTTAGTGTGCTGGACTACTGTGCGAGGGATCCCAGGTTCGATCCCCGGAAAAACACAAATTACATCATAAGGTTTTTTCAACTGCGCCACCTCTCGCGAACGTCTGACAAACATCCGACAACTGTCCTGAAAAAGCTTCTTAATTCAGCCGTTCGGACTCGGCATAAAATTGTAGATCCCTTCCATTCATCCCAAAAATTGAAACTCACACAAACGAATGGTTGCGAGAAGCTAGGCCTAGGGTGTCTACCGCCTGTTGCGCCACCTATTTATTTTTTTATATGAGGTATGGTTAGTTTTTATTCGACCAAGCTCGTTTTTTGTCAAAAAATTTCAAATATTATTAAAACAATATGTGCAAAGTTTAAACTTGCTATCTTTACTGTAGCTATTTAAATTTAATTTTTATCATCAAAAAAGCTATATAAATCCGATATTTTTGTATGGGAGGTAGTAGTAGTTTTTATCCAATGCTCAATTACCCAATGCTTGCTCATTTTCGAACTTAGCCTCAGTTTGGTGGATAAAAGCTTACCAAATTTCAAGTCGATAACTCTTAAATTACGGCCGTAATCGTGCGGACGGACAGACAGACAGACAGACGGACATCGCTAGATCCACTAAGAAAGTGATGCTGATCAATAATATATATAGTTTGTCATACCTACAACGCCTCCTTATGTGCGTTACAAATGGAATGTCAAAGTGAATATACCGGGTATAAAAATTACATTTCTCCTATACACTCGAAGCTGGTTAATTTAAATTTAATAGGCAATTATATCAGTCTCACTTATAAAGGCACATCTTTGTACATCTATGTAGATATATACATACTGAACTATAAGTCTGAAGTAAATGGCCCAGTTACCCAGCTGCACACTTATAAAGGTAGAACAATTACACTGCAACCAACAATTTTTTTTCTGAATGTTTCCTAACCTAATGCGCTAAATCTTACTAATTTGGGGTCGAAGAAAACGAATATGACAATGAAAAATATTTATTAGCTCCTGTTTATAAAATACATAGTGGTCTGTTTACACTATAAGCCAAACCATACACTCAGAGGAAAAACGAGCTAAAATTAAGAATATCAGTGTCATTTCAAGCTCATTCGTTGACGAAAGTATGGTAATCTCGGAAAATCTTATTTCAAGTACAAAACTCTTATTTTGAGCTAATTTTTTCAAGACCAAAAAATCTTCTTCCTGTTTCGGGATTTATTTAAAAATGTTCGTTCTTATTTTAAGAATACAAAGGCTATGTTTTGGACCATTGTCAACTTAAATTAAGCTCGAAAATTCTTAAAACAAGACCAAAAAATCACCTTTTTTTCAGATTTTTGTAAGCTTAAAAATTTTACTTCAATTCTGTTTCGCGATTATTTTAAAAAGGAGGTTCTTACATTATACGATGCCTGAAACAAATTTATTTTGGGTATTCAAGATCTAAGCCTTAGATCTTAGATACCTACCATCTTACATATAATATATCACCACATCATTCATTCACATCAGTAGATCAATCAGTTCAGTAGATAGGTAATAATATTAAATTTTTAATGTTGCCTTATGAGAATTCAGTCAGTAAGTGAGTGTGAATTATAGGAACGAATAGAAATCAAAATGCATGCATGCGCATGCACTTGTTGCACTTGTTTCAATTATGAAATAAGATTGTTTTGTCCCTTATTTGTGTTTCAATCATAATTTAAGATTGTTTCGGCTTATTTCAAGAACAAAAAACTAACTCAAGATTTTGGCGAGCTCATTTGTGTTTCAGTGTCATCTTTTAAGATTGTTTCGGCTTATTTCAAGAACAATTGGTGTCATATTAAGATTTGGCACATAAGAATGAAAAAATTTAAAATCAAGCTTGAGCGAACGAGATTTTAGCTAGCGATTTTTCTCTGAGTGTAGGTATAGCAAAGGGCATTGGTCATTTCTTCCCCTTCCAACATTCTCACAGAATCACCGAACATGAGTTGCAACAAAAATGAGGTGCCCAAGGTTTATCTTGATGACCTACCTTTACACCAAAATAATGGTAGTAGGTAAGCAGTTCTCACCAGTGGGCTAAGCATCCGTTTCTGACACCTCATCGCAAACGTAACAAAAATTTTCCTCCGCATTAATACAATTCCGCGGCATTTTGTTTTAGAAAAAAAGACCGAATAGAACTGAATTGCTTGCTTATAGCCTCACAGCTTAACTTCCCGCTAACCAACAATTTATGACTTACCTACATAGTCAGTATATAACTGTGTGTAGATATTTCATAAACATGGGCTAATTTTAATTTTTAGATTTATTAATATCAGGTCTTTTTGAGATCGAAACATTTTCTTTGTTGATCAGTGTTATTTGTTTCATTTAAGGCAGCCTTCACATAAATTATTGAAATACATAATGCATTTTTTAGCAATCTGTATATAATAACGCGTCGAGAGGTTCCGTTATAAAAAAAAAATAATTTTACTAGCCCGAACACTTGGGCCAAATAATAACTCGATTTGATATTTGATTTAATTTTTATTTATTATTTTTAGCTTAACATCTAGGTAGCCTTACCACTGTTGGGGGGAAGTCAGATTGTAATTTGAAGATGAGAACTTTGTAGAACGAGTTGAAAAAAACTGAGCTTTTGAAAAGGGCTGAATTAACTGAGTTCGGGCTTAAAAGTACCCGGTATTTATTCTTCTTAATCTGGCATTGCCGCATTGGCCATGGGAATGGCTTGTAATATGATCTTCTAATAATTTGATTTGATCTAATAATTTTATTGGATAGGCGATTGCATCGTCATGAAATAGTACTCTGGTTGCCTTAGGATATGATGCACACTTGTGTAAACAATAGAAAGATTAATTAAATGGTGCATCAATGGTGTTGGGATAAGATAAATAATTTCATGATTGACAATGAATCTGAAATAGTGACATTGGAAAGAGTATTGCGTTATGTTTAGATTAAATGACTCATAAGATTGATAGCTTGCGGTTGCTGTATCCGTTGAGTATGCTGTGTGAGTATTGCGTAGGCATGATGTTAGTCATTGCCGTAACTATATAAAAAAATTAAGCCTTAAAATGTTTGTCGTCGATTCACGCCTTACCGCATTTACCGATTTTAACCAAACTTTCACACATCTTTGGTAGGGATTGAGCTTAAACTTACAAATAATCTTAGTTATTGGCCGTGGAGTTATCCTTCGAAGAAGAGTTCAAAGTAACAGATAATGCTCCTGTGAAGATTGGTCAAAATTGGACAAAGGGGCATGGCACCCCCCATACACATCCCAAAAAACATTCAAATCAAAATCATACCTAATACATAAAAAACATCGATGACGTTATATCTCAATAACCTCTAGGCCGATTTTCATGATTCTTTTTTGTCTTGTTTGTATTGCTGTATTTCAGGCAGAAAGACAATTCCAGCAAATCATTTTAAATATTTGCGTAGTGTATCTAAGATGTTTTCAGCATCACGTTTTGCATCATTATCATCATCGCCAACAGAAGAAGATGGAACTTAGGTTTCAATGATTTCATCATCTCTTTTAGTCTCTAGATAATGTTCGTTGTTGAGAAGTTTATTCTATTCATCCAGTGTAACCTCCGGTTGAGCACTTTCTTCCAGCTCCCGCTCTTCAGTTTCATTGTGAATTCCAGAACTAGTTCAGGTTAGATTTTTTAAAGCAGTTCTTTATTGTGGTTTCATTAACGCAGTACTAAGCTTTCCTGGCAAATCTAATTGTCTGAAGGAGTGAAGGATACTGATTTCGGCGATCCATGGACTTATTTTCGATAATATGTCTTAAAACTTTTTCCCTTGACCTAGGGGTTGGATTGTGCTCGTAGTATTACCATTATTGATTGCAGTCCTGCTAAGTTCATGTGGGCAATTGGTCACCTGTACAGTGTACAGTGTTGTCAACAATCAAGAAAATATTCCTTTTTCAATTTTCAATTTTTTAATAATTTTTTTCAGCTAGTAGGTATGTAAATGAATTTTTACATTTCACTCCATGGTATTCCTTCAGCGGCATAAGCACTTATAAGCGTTGGAAGATGTTCAATCCGTCTATAGCATAAACCCAAATCTAAATCAATTCTTTTCTTTTTGAAACCATCCAACCAACCATTATTTGCTCGAAACTGCGATATGTTTAGTTTCTTTATAAAATGTTGAGCCTTTTCTTTAATGAGAGACCTAGCTACTTATTGGAAGGTTTTTATTTAAGCGCTGCTTTATCCTGGTTACAATAAATTCCTCAAGTTGAGAGAGTTCAGGAGCACGATTTGTTTTTACATTGCCGTGACCCTCACCACACTCCGATTCAATTTTATCGCGATTTTTTTAAAATTCTACAAAAAGTTTATTTAGGCACGCTGACTTCCTTATTGTATATCTTTTCGTGTCGCGATTTTCCATAGTCTAACTTATTTAAAAGCAACTTTCGCTTTGAAATTTTTACAATGCGAAAGCACGACAGACGAAGAACGAACTGTATTGCAGCTGGACGATACAAATTTTACGTCAAGTTATGCCCAGTCCATATCTTGTGTAAAACAAAAGCAACTGTTTTTGTCGATGCGATGACAATGTTGACGAAAACAGCTCCATCTCCATGCAATTGGCCATCACTGAGCCACTGCTCCCACCCTCCTTCCTTATTATAGCACAAATCTTTATGGGTTGGTTGGTTTGGCCGCACTTCTAGCTTCTGATTAGGGCATTACGCATTCGCTTCCCAATTAAAATAGGTCCCCTAAGATAGTCTTAGTTTAGCTATTTCTATATAAAACCTTGAGATATGCAATTAAATATAATTTGTCTTTCAGGGTAACGCAATACCGCGCTCGTCAAAAACAATTAAAAACAAATGAAACAGTAGTTATTGAAACTGACAAAGGACCAATAAAAGGAGCCAAATGGATATCCCTATACGACGAACCTTATTACAGTTTTGAAAGGATACCCTTCGCAAAGCCACCCCTAGGCGAACTACGTTTCAGAGCTCCTGTCACGCCCGATCCATGGACTGAGGTCAAGAACTGTACGAAGATGTGTGAAACACCACTGCAACAAAATTTTTTATTCAGCGCATACAAGGGGACTGAAGATTGCTTGTACTTAAACGTTTACACAAAAAATGTAATCCAGCTCACCTTAAGCTTTAGCTTAAAGGGTCTAATTTTTGTGTCTATTTTTTAAGCTGAATCCAACTAAGCCACTGCCAGTTATGGTTTGGATTTTCGGCGGAGGATTTCAGATTGGTGATGCAGGCCGCGATTTTCATGCCCCGGACTATTTGATGTCAAAAGATATTGTACTGATTACTACGAACTATAGGCTCGGAGCTTTTGGTATAAAAGGTGCATTCGAAAATGCGAAAAAACTATTTTGTTTTTTGTTCTATTTAAAGGTTTCTTGAGTTTTAAGGACAAAGAATTAAACATACCAGGCAATGCGGGACTGAAAGATCAGATATTGGCTCTGCAATGGGTGAAGGAGAACTGCGCAAGATTTGGTGGCGATGAAAATAATATCACTTTGTTCGGTGAGAGTGCCGGGGGATCATCTGTTCATCTGCTCATGATGTGCCCCAGAGCTAGGGGACTATTCCACAAAGCTATTATAAGCTCGGGCAGTGCATTGTGTTCATGGGCCTGCCAGCCAAACTTAAATTGGGCATACAGAATGTCAAAAATTCTCGGATATGATGGCGATGATAATGAAGCTGATATGTATAAATTCTTATCCAGAACTAGCGGGGCAAGCATCACTAAAGCTGCTGCCAAAACGCCAACAGTTGAGGATCTTCGCAATTCGATTCAATATGCGTTTGGCCCAGTCGTGGAGCCATATATCACAGACCAATGTGTTATTTCTGAAAATCCTAAAAATTGTTTAAAGAATTCGTGGAGTAACGAAATCCCTCTTCTTATCGGAGGAAACTCATTTGAAGGACTATATTTTTACCCAGGTAAATCTGACGATTGATTGCTTTTAAACATATACGATTTCTAATTTTTATATTCCTTAAGATATTATGGCTGATAGAGATGCGATAATTAACCCTAATAACTACTTATATCTTGCCCCAAAAGAGATTATCGCCGACCGAAACAGCCAGAAGTGTAAAGACATTAGCCTAAAGCTTTTAAACGCTCATTTCGCTGATAAGAAGCTAACCAGCGAAACCATTATGGAGTACTTGGATGTAAGTAGTTTTGATTATAGATCGTCTTGGGACCTTTAATACTGAATATATTTCTATTACAGTACCTTAGCTATAAGATAATTTGGCATCCTATTCACCGAACCGTGATGGGTAGACTAGAATATAGTCAGAAGCCGACTTATCTGTACCGTTTTGACTTTGATTCAGCTTTTTTCAATCACATACGCACACTACGAATTGGAAACAAGTTCCGAGGTGTATCCCATGGTGATGATGTTGGTTATCTGTTCTACAATATATTTGGTATTAGACTTCCAGAAGACAGTCCAGAGTATAAAACAATCCAACGAATGGTTGGAATTTTTACCAGTTTTGCGGCGACAGGAGACCCTAATTGTGACGTAATTTGGGAAGTTAATTTTAAACCAGTTTTAAAGGACGCAGAAGTTCACAAATGTTTGAATATTTCTAATGACGTGGAAATCATTGATTTGCCCGAATCCAAAAAGCTTACGATTTGGGATAGTCTATACACGAGGGAGGAATCGTACTAGTTTCTGCCATAATTCTGTTCAATATCTTTTTATACTCCGCAAACCGCAACTAAGTAGTAAAAGTCATAGAAAAAGTACCATTTATCTGAAGGCAAATTTCAACTCGTTTTTTTTAAGGCTGATTATCTTTAACTCTAAGTTTATGTAATTGTAAGTTTTAATAAATTAACAAAATCACACATATAACAATGGGTCGTGCGAAAAACCATTTTTAAGCACCCACATTCCCATTTTAAAACTTAACCCGTACACTTAAATTGCTTATTACTATTAGTATGGCGAAATTTACTTTAATTAACTCTCAGACATTGAGGCAGCATAGTTTTTAATTAAACAACATTCAATTTTCATTTCATCACAATCCACTTATTCAGAAGATATACGAATCTAATGTGTTCGAGTTTACGCTGGTGATACGGCCATATTTTCATGACTGTAGTTGCGTTCTTAACATTAAGACAAATTTACAAAGAGCTACCGAAATATTGGCCCATTGCACAATAAATGGAAAATTAAAGTGACAAGACAAAGAAGGACTTCTTTCTTAGCGCTATACTCAGTTGATAATAATAATGTCAATCAAATAAAGGCGGTACTCCTATTCGGATGCGAAATCATTAATTTGAAATGATGTTTTTTTTAGAGGTTTGGTTTTTAAACTGGCAACACTGTTTCTACAGATTGTCAATTTGAAAGTTGAAAGTTAATTCGTGGTTAGTATTTGTAGTATTACGATGAATAGTGCGGGTAAATTGTGCAAACTTATTTTGAAAACCATGGTTCGGTTCGCGAAACTTATCGTTCGCTACGTCCATTTTACGGTCGACATAATCGTCCATCTGAGCAAGTTATTCGGAACACGATGAATATGAGTACTCAGTGGATAATACGCATACCCAAAGACGACAAATCTTGGCTTAAAAGTTTATAAGATCCAAATGGCGCAACATGCCACAATGCGGGAAACATTTGCTGAGCGCATAATTTCGCGTAATGGAACTGTGAACTGGCCTCCGCGGTGCTACGATCACACACATTTAGATTACTTTCTTTGGGGCCTGGAGCTATGTGATGTCACTGGTCTATGCCGATAAACCAGAGACGTTGGATGATTTGGAAGTCGACATACACCGTGCTATTGCTGATATACGGCCCTAGTTGCTCGATAAAGTTGACGAAAATTGGACTTCACGATTGCGCTTCATTACCTACCTCTAAAAAAACACCCTTTATAAACAGGAATACTTTACTTAAAATACTTAATCAAAGTGTTTTCCAGTTTATTTTATTATAATATGGCTCTTAAGTTTGTAGTGAAAGTGTGGAGTGTCATTTTGAAAATGATCCTGAACCTGCCTTGGCGCATCACTCTACCTCAGATCTACTTAACATCAGAGCTAATGCTCTCATATGTAGCAATTCATTTTATATCTCATAAATTAAGAAGAAATTGTTTGTAATGACCGATTAGTGATTGATGATCAACGCCCAGCCCAATCGGTAAGAGACAGAAAATTTATTTTTATGGCCAAAGTGAGCACTAACAAGCAATTATGGAAAATTCGATGTGTTCCTGTTTCTGTTGTTACTCTTGGCCTTGATTATAGAAAATAACGTCATTGTTGAATACTTTTTATGCTTTTAGTTCCAGTTCTCCAGCCCAAGAATTTTCGCGCATTTCTCTAAATATTATTTTCTTTAATTCAATTTTTAAAACCAAAAAAAAAATTTTAGAACAATCATTCAGTAGCTACTCGTATACCAAACTGATTTTATTTATTTGGTTTGGGGGATGAGCAGTGCGGTTTTTTTCCAGATGAAGCACCACCGGAACCGACCAGTGGTTCACTTTCAGAATGGATTCACATAGACAGAGGATTTACATATCCGTTTGTAGTCTGACAGTATTTGTGGCATCATGGGTGGTATTCTGTAAAATAACGAAAGGAAACCCAAAAAAAGCGAAAGCAATCATACGAAAGAGAAACTTTGCTTAATATAACTCCTCCTACTCTTAGCAAACGTTTAATAAGAAGTGTATAGTATAAATTATTTATACTTTTGGGGTCATTTTCGAAATTCGAGATTGGTTTTGAAAGCAGTAGGTACCTAAAAGTATGATTTTGCGTTTTTTACTTCTGGGACTCTATATTCTTTTGATAGGTATGTCAATTCCGCTGGTTACAATTAGACTTATTTTAATTGTGCAGTCTTTCTACACAAATTAGCCATGATCAGAGCCGTATTGCCATATTGAAGAACACACAGCTTTAAGCAGTGCAAAGTAGCTATTAGGTACCTACTACTCCATAAATGTTTCTTTCTTTGATATCTTAATCGATAAACATATTCATTTAACCCTAGACTCATATACTTTATTCATTTGTTACATAGTTCATAAACATAGGTCTGTTTATGAACCTTACTTTCAAAGTCATCTTAATTACTCTCTATAAAGATTTTTTTTGGACAAAAAACACATAGGTTATTTTGATTATTTATTTATATTTATTTTAAATAAATAGAAGAAAGAAATAAAATTCGTTCATCCGGCGAAATCTTGACACCAAACTCGTAGTACCCATCTCTGTGTATCCGTAGAAAATCCAATTTTTTCTTTGTTATTTTTCAGAGTTCACTGGAATACATGGCAAAATATCACCTAAAATGGCATCAATATTCGTTTTTAGGCATCGCCTCAAGGTTGGTACTTCGCTACCATACCTATAACCCAACCAAGTCTATATCAATTTGCGTGATAGGTATCTCTTTCACATAATGCTCCCTTTGTCAATGGTTTTTGTTTATTACGGCTGCTATTACGTACGTAGATGACAAACAAGTTGACTATAGACATACTCAATATGTCAAAACACTATTCATAAACATACGTAGGTACCTCAGATCCCTTCCACGAAAACAAAACTTTTATGCACCAACGAAACTTGCCCGACACTAAGCTTTCTTTTTTTTTAGGAAGGTTCTGAAAGGTACGTGTTTGTATCGCTTTCACACCGAATACTATGACTGATTAATCAACTGAGAGGGTCTATGCTATGACCCATGTTTTTGAATCTAGGGTTAATAAAAATAGTCGCAAATAGAATTTAACAGTTCAAATAAATCAAAGAAAATAAAAAACGACAAATGAAAAAGCTGTCGTTGTTTTCCTTTCGTAGGAAAAGAAAATCTCTTTCGCTTTCGGAATTATCTACATAAAGCAAAAAAGGAAAGAAAAATCGAAAATGTCAATGAACTACATTAAAGACAGATACAATACGTACCTATACGAATCTGCAACTTTATAATAGCTTATCCTACACAACAGAATTTTATAATACCAAAGGTAAATAGTTGCAGATATCATATAATATAAATCATATCATATACTAAATTATTATAAATTATCAAAAGAACTGTACATAGAGTATCTACTGCATAATTATATAGTGTTCAAAAAATAGACAGATAGTATTTATGTAGATTTTATATTTAAAGCTCCCATATTCCCTCTTCAATGCTGCTGGCTTTGTACCTTCCTAATTAAAAAAATTTAACTTCAAAGGAATTTTAGTCGAAACGCATTTTCATTTCTGTGCATAGCTATTTTAATTTGAGGTAAATTCTGGTCCTCATCGGGCTCTTTTCGATTCATGAGTTCATGACCGACGTACATTACGACGGAGTATTCAGACAATACAAAGACCTAGTTTACTCAATTGCAATTCGTATTCGTAAAGAAATATCCTAACACAAAATGTGGTTCCAACAGTTGGAGTTCGAATTGTTCAACCGAGTTCTGGACACCATTGCCAATTCAAATGGGCTTCCTTATGGTCCTATACGTTGTTATCGCATTCTTGATGTCAAGTACTGATGCATTGAACATTTTAAACAGAAGTTTAATAATTTTGTGGTTATTTTATGGATGTGAGCACAGAAACCTCATGTACAGTACACTCAGTTCTCTAAACGAATCTTGAAAATATTTACATGCACTTGGTATCTTCAGAGTTTTGAGCAAGAATGACATTAAATTTCTATTTTGTGATTATGTATTTTCGAAGTAAACGTTTTGCGTGAAACAGTAGTTTCTTGAAAGTAAATTAAATTTAATGGGTAGTTTTAACTGCAGTAGAGGTTTTGGAATATGTTTTATTTACCTATTCTAAAAGGAGAAGGCAAAGCATAGCTCTATCTCTATGTTAACTTTTAAGACAAAGAATTCTGTCAGCAAAAACTATTGTATTTTATCTGTAGATACACAAACTATGCACATACATCTAGCACAAGCTATGGTCGTCGTCGTTTGATGAAAAATCCCTTCTTTTTTTGAGATATGTATTTGAAGATGGTTGTCAATATTAAATATCCAAAAGTGCTTCTAATTTACAGGATCCTAGGTTTTGCAAGTAGAAGGAACCATGCGTAGCCATTCACAAAAAAAAAATATTTTGGAACTGGTTAGCATGGAAAGCGTAAAATCGGAAAAATAGCAATTAAGAAAAATATGTAATTAAAAATAAATGGAAACTTTTAAAAGAAGTTTTATTTCTCTTCATCGTTGCTACTTTTAACTGCTGCGTCGGGAATACGGTGTGGGTATACTGGAAGCTATTTGTACCATTCATGAAATTCTTCTTTAATTACTCTTGTTTTGACACAAATGCAACGTCTCTTTTTTTGGGACGACATTGGGCAGTGGGCAGTGGCCCATTTCGAAGTGCTTCTGTTTAAGCGTTTTTAGGACTTCCTCTTCTAATGACAATAATTATTATAGTTCGTTCCATAGAGGCGATGATGGACGTATCGTTATTTCAAGGAACCTACTTGGAGAACCTTTGCAATGCAATACTTACAACTTTTCACTTTCCTTTCCTCTGTATCAACATTTACATTTTTTTTTAAGTTACTCGTAGTACAGATATGTCAAGGAATTTGTGAAGCTTCCTATTTTACGCTTTCAAAGCTAACCATAACCAGTTCCAAAAAATTTTTTTATATAGATATATTGGTCATTATTCTTTTTTCCTCTTTTGGAACAACGAAATTTATTTAACCAGGAGTAGGAGTAGGAGTACTTCTTGTGGCTCAATCTATCATAGAGTGGCCCGGTTTGCGTATGTTGAAGCCCTACTTTAATACAACCCCTTAGTCGTGACGAACTCGATTTGCAAGCGAATATCCTACGGAAAGCCTAATTAGGTACGTCTTCTTATGCGCTATGGCTACATCGAGTTCGTCAGAACTGAGGGGATACGTATTGAAGTAGGGTTTCAATATACACGGGCCGACTCAAGAAACTTTTGTTCTATCTCTTAAATGTGAATCGAAATTTCTTGTAGAAGACAGTACAGAAGAATAGCAGCAATATTCTGGTTGCGATTTTGACCGCTACAGTGGTGTCCGAAAACAGAGAAGCTGATTTGAGTGGTATGCGTATGGCAGTTATTGAAGATATTTGTACAAACATGGTCCAATTTCAGAACTACCACTTCTCCGCCCATTCATACCAAATGGGGCTTCTGCTAACATACCTACCTCTAGCCACTTCGTTCATACATATTACTTGCATGGTCGGGATTGTTCGTGCATATAGCATATCCAATGTGCGGATAGCCTAATTGTCTGTTAATTTGGGCATGTATGCAACGCTAAAAAAAGTTTTGGTGTTGCCAGGTGTTTGTTTTGGCGGTTCTTGGTGATAATTGATTTTGTTAAGTTTATTGTTTATTAGTTTGTTAATTATTTTATTTGGGAAATGGTTCATCCGTAGTATTGTTCGTATTTTTTATAGGTTTTTTTTGTGAAAAACTGTGTCCCTGATGTCAATAAATTTATTGATAAAGTTGATTGCCGTGTTGATTTTTTGTTCTATTGATTGTTTGGAGTGGAAATTGAACATTCGTCCTGACGATGTCTTTTTTGAATACCAGTTCAATATCTAATATTTTGTTATTTGTTGCAGTTTGGCGTCTAAGTACGGTAGGCAATTGTCATTATTTCTTTATTTCTTTAGAAACAGGGACTGGCGAGACTAGTAGGTACTTTGTTTGAAGATCGCTGTGATTCCTTCGCTGGAGTTTAAGGCAGAGGATACGTAGACAAACGCCTTTACTGCCACGATATTATATGGGTCAATATTTCAAAATATTAATATTATGCGGTCAGGCACTTATAGGCTAAAAAACATTATTTTTTTTAAATATTCGACTGAGACACGCTTCTGCAGAAACTCTTTTAACATGTACACATAAAAAAATAAAAATAAAAATTCATAGTAATGCCGAAATTTTAACTTAAACACCCAAAATGTCATTACCATGGCATGTCCTAAGTTGTACCTTCATTCAACAAATGTATTTTATTTGTAAAATGTAAGTCGGTTTGCTATTTTTATTGATGAATCCTTGAAGAAGAAAGGACAATGAGGACTGGGGCCCAGTCAATTTATTTTAAGGAAATTTAAAAATTACGTGGAAGGTATTTAGTGATTGTCCCCAAAAAAATTGTCATTCCCGTAACAAAAAGTAAATATTTAAAAAAATTGAATTAACGGCCTCAAACTAGGCGGCGGATTTCACATTAATAACGGGACATATTGATTGTTTTTGGAACATTTCGCAATAAGCCCATATATATCAGAAGTGATTTTTCTTTCATGTGGTTAAGGTGTTTCATGTTTTCGTTATCCAAAGTTGTCATTACCGTGGTTAGTGTTTTTGAATGTAATAATGTAATAATTAAATCAAATATTTTTTCCAATGCATGCCTTTTTTATGTACTTAATTATGCGTTTTTAGGAAAATATTCAGTAAAGTTCGGTTTTATTTTAGAGAAATACCTTTCGATGTCATTTCCATGTCGTCATTTCCATGGTTCCCGTGGCATACACGGTAATGACAATTTGGGCACGGAAATGACATACTCAATCATATTGCAAAAAATGTTCAAATATTCTCACTTTTTATTTCAAATTGATGTAAAAGGTCATCTGTGCTTATCTTGGCGCCTCGCAAAAGTGTAAATAAAAAAACCGAAAATGTCTCGTCCCTACCAAGATAGGATTTTGTCATTTCCATGTTAGTTCTGTCATTCCCGTGAAAAAAAATATTTAAAATTAACAAAATTTGGTGGCCCATTGGCTTAAAATATTTAATAATGTTTCTTAAATACAGAGTAACCAAAAAAATATAAAATTTGATTACTTTAGTAAATGTCCATTTCGAGGTCCAAAATATTAATGTTTTGAAATATTGACCCATATCTATGTATGTACCTATTGTGACGTTTTATGTAAAGCACAAATTTTATGTTTAATGCAAATAATCGACACCTTCTTTTTTTTGTTTTGATAATACTCGTGCATGAAGAATAACGTAATCCAAGCTTAATATCCATCGCAGTGAATTCAAATGAAAAATGTATGCATCAAACATTTTTTCGAACAAAAAAAAACAAAAACATTGCAGACAAGTTACTTTATTCTCTAATATCTCTAAAAATATCCAACAATAACAAATATAATAAATAAACATTGAGGTAGCATGACCCAGATATCCATTAATACCCATCACCTACAGTTTCCCATACAATCGTTCTTTATCATACATACTATTCCATACTGTTAATTTGTGTGCCTCTGGTAAATCGATAACCTTAACATCGTTTGAAATGTTGAAACATTTTAAGACAGCGTCACTCTTCATCAAAGGCTTAATGGTAACATCACTAATAGCATCACAGTTGGGGTTGCTACTTGCAGCAAAGCTCGTCCAGATGTCAATCATCCGCTCTAGTGTCTTATACTCTAGGGAATCCTTTGGTAACTTTCGTGAGAATGTATTATGGAAAAGGTAACACAGCTCGTCTGCGTGGCATGCTCCTCGATATCCAGGGCCGCAAATTAAGTCACGGAGTAAATTAAAGAATGGGGAATCGAATGCAAAGCGATAGAGATATGTTGGGGCGGTACTGTATTCCAAGCGGGACAAAGCCGTACGTTGTATGCCATGCCAGAACATTTTGTAGGAAAGGAGCTGAAAAAAGTTGTAATAGGTATCTATTGAAACTGTTAATATTTGGGAGATCATGAGCTTACTTCAAGGTACTGCATAGATGTGTTTTGTTCACATTCTTTATCACCAAAATGTGCCTGCTTTATTCGAAGGCCGTATTCTTTACATTTATCACTTTCTCTGTTAAGGTTTAGGTCGAGAGGAACTAGGTACTCACAATCCTTGACTTCATCAAGAGTAATTGGTCTTCTTTTTATTTCTGGAAATGATAAAATGACTCTTATGAAACTATTTCCGAATAAAGGTTTTAATTAAATGGGTTATAGCATAGACTGCGGTGGGTAAAGGAAGACGAATGGATTTTCAGAAATCAACTTGTAATAACGGCTAATAGATGAAACTTGCCCTTAACTTTTTTAAGTAACTTAACTTTACAGAGATCATAGATGCATTTTTGTATTGGAGTAAGTATAAGTGGAACTAGTGTGTCTTTTGGACAATGTGTATTGCTCTCGCATTGTCAGGACTATTAATACTATCGCTAAAACACCAATTTAGTCCTACTCAATATTTCACTTGAATTAATTTATACCTGGGACGAAAAGTAATCCCTCATCCGAGTTCCCACCAATCATAAGAGGTATGTTATTACTCCATGTTGTTCTCATCATCTCCAATGGTTCTTTTGGAAGGACACACTCATCAGTTATATATGGTTCAACTACAGGAGCAAACGCAAATAGAATACGGTTTCGTTTCTCATCCTTGGAGGTTATCTTTGGGGACACCTTAACAATATCTGGACCGCTCGCCTTTGCCAGAAACTCATAAACTTTTTGATCCTCATCGGCGCCTGTGTAGCCTAGTAAAACAGCTAAACGGTAAGGCCAATTGTTCATTGGTGGCATTGTCCAATGACATAGGGCACTACCAGACTGCACAATGGCTTTATGGAATAGACCCTCAGTTTGATGGGATATCATTAAAAGATGAGTAGAGGCACCGCCAGCACTTTCTCCAAAGAGGGTTATATTGTTGGGGTCACCACCAAACTGCGCTATGTTCTCCTTAATCCAGCGAAGTCCTAAGATTTGGTCTTTAAGCCCAGCATTTCCAGGAATGTTCAACTTCGGATCCTTCAGACTAAGGAAACCTGTCAAAAATAATTGCTTGGTGTTACTAAACGAATGTAAATAATTAACTCGAAACATACCGAATGCACCAAGCCGATAAGTGAGTGATACAATCACTACATCCTTAGACATGAAATAATCTGGTCCATACAAGTCCCGTGTAGCTTCACCGATCTGAAAACCACCACCGTATATCCAAACCATTACAGGCACTGGCATTTCTGGGTTCAACTACAATGAAATTTCAGAATTTTGAGGTGCAATGGCGCAACGATGGCTACTTACGTTTCTGGAGAACACATTTAGATACAAACAATCTTCAGACCCTTTATACTTTTTGAATATCACATTACCCTGGAGTGGTTTTTCGCAGGGTTGGGTGCAGTCTTTTACATCTGTCCATGGATCAGGTGGTATTGGTGCCTTAAAACGAAGTTCTCCTAAGGGCGGTTTGGCAAAGGGTATCTTCTCAAAGCTATAATAAGGTTCCCCGTAAACTGAGTTGCGTTTTACACCCTTAATAGGTCCTTTGTTGGTTTGAATTTGAACTGTTTCGTTTGTGGTCAGAAAACTCTGCTGGAATTTGTATTCGATAACCCTAGAAATAAAATTTTATTTAATATAAATGTTTAACAAAATTACGACAATTCTCCAATTAGGAAATGGTAACTCTGGTGAATCTTTGAAGCAATATTTAGTGTTGATCGAAGATTCTCAGATTTAAACCCCGGCGAATACATATACCGGAAGACATCTCGCGACTGTCTTAATATATTTGCTCTTTTCCGCAAAACTCTTGTTACCTATGCTATAAGTTATTAATATTATTATTGTTATTTTTTATTGCGTTCATCTGGCTGCAAGATTAACTCAGATTTCTTCTTCAGCTTTCTATGTGTTGCTCTTCTTTCAATTGGCTTTTGTAAATCGCTTTTCGCGTCATACTAAGTATATTTAGCATGTTTGTTAATTTAGACATGCATTTTTGTGTCATTTTCACTTGTTTTACATGGAGTGTTCTTGTTCTTGTGATTGCCTACTGGAGTAGTTTAAAGCGAACGCGCGTTTGTTAAAATCAGTTATACTGGCAAACGGTGGATTATACCCAAAATGGGTACAGAAAAAGTTTGCAGTGTATTTAAATCTATTAGGGGTAAAGATAAAGCAAATTTAGGTTTTTCCTTTGACTATATAGCGAATATTACCATTGTATATGAAACTTATAGTAGTATCATCATGGCTATTTTTTTATTTCTGTCTTCAGCCGCCTAGGGGGTGATCGATCGTTTCTCCCGAGAGAAGAAACATTTGCTCACTCCTTCTGAATAGAGTAAATAAAAGCGTAATGAGTGAGTTTATGAGTGACTTGAAGAGTGCAAACAACAACAAACCGGTTTTGTCGTACTCGCACTAAACTAAATAAGATAATTAGCAATATACAATGGTAGAGGTGAGGTGATCGTTTTCTTTATGATGTAACTCATCTTTTTCTCAGATAACTCTGTGGGTTACATTTGGTTTATATATGGTGGGTGAAAATATCGAGTTTATAGCTATATGCAGTTTATAGTTTATATGCAATGCAGATATGCACATATATTTGAATGTAGCGATGTATGCAGATAACTTCAATATGCTTTTCCACGTCACCCAAAGAGGTAGCATATTAAACGCGTTTTTTTTCTCGAGGTGTCCCCCGTAGGCCTAATCCTGACCCATTAGTAGGGACTAAGGGGTACAATATGTAAAATAAAAAAATAAGTTTATGTTATAAATATGAGAAAAAGTAACAATGTTTATAAACGGGGTAAAAAACAGAAAACATATCGATAATTCAATAAACATACAAAACTTAATAAAAACGAAAGTGGGGATCTTAGTTCCTCGCACTTTTAACTCCACAGAAATCCTTATTGATTTTTCTTATAGAAAATTTTACTAGTCCAATTAAAATGAACTTACAAATGGAGTATTTGTGTTCATTATTGTTACATGTTAGGGTCTCGCAGGCTGCCATTTTTAATGTGGGTATCAGCAAAGTCTCGATTAGGTGTTCTTTATGACGCACTTCTGTGAACTGCCTTTCAAAAAGGGTTTGCACACTTTTCACTAACTCTTCAAATTTCACAGAAGGCACAGTTAATTTTCCAAATTGGGAAGAAGTGGTACAGGTGTCATAAACTCGTAATTTAATCAATAGAGCTTGTTCTCGGAATTTGTCTGTTTTGTCGATCATAAACTGAGTGCAATTTGAGCAATTAAGTTTCTTATCTAACTTAAAAGCTGCAAAGCCGGCATAAAACGTAAGTGCCGCTGCTTGCAGCTTCTCTGAACATCCTTTAGATACAATCATTTCCGTTTTATTGGTTTCATCATCAATCTCGTCATCGCAGCCAACATGGTACTCGATATTGTTTAAAATATCTTCCCTCATAATATGATCTTCAACAGGAACTTCAATGTGGAATTCTTCGCTGTCATCACACTTTAGATCATCGCAGTCTGCGTCGAGTATCAACGATTCAGCTCCAGAATCTTCGTAGCCTAAATTCTCTGACGATTTTAGATTCTTAAAAATTATTTGTTTTAAATTTCTAATAAATCTATAGGCTGAAGGGTTCTGTTCGTATGATCCCCTGTTTGATCGAGCCATTGAAAATAAATTTTCTGCAACATCAGTATTTAGATGTGCAAGGAGAAGAAACTGCTGGTCATTTTTGAGTTTTTCCCATATTAATTCTATGGCCAGTAACGTTTGCATAAGACCACCGAAGCAATATGGCCTTTTCATTTTACCAGTAGACTCCCATAATGAGATCCACTCCCTAGCTGTTTTAATAGACTGTAGAGTTTCACTATATGCTGAAACAGGTCGACGATCAGGGTTGGATGTATTAAGACTGTAGCTATTTAAGTTGTCAAAAAGATTATTCATCTTAATAGCAAAATGTGCAGTTGAGGTAACGATTTTTTTATCTGTGTCGGTGTCAAAACAATTTGCTGAGATAGCGTTGAAAATTCCAGCAGCTACGTTAGCACTGAAAACCTGTGTAGCCAGTTTGACTGATAATTTTTCAAAACTGTTTGGATTTATATGACTCTTCGTTAGTTTGAAGCATACTTGAAAGATCTTCTTGGAATCTTCTTCAAACAGTTTGACAAGAGTTCCCCAAGAAACGATATCATCAACTATTCGAATATTATTTTTTAACAAGCAATTTCGCACGCTTTTGAATAAATGCGGGTAGTCATATAAAAGAAATATTACCTGATCCGAGATTTCAAAAAACGGCTTATTTTCTGCTGCTCCCAGTAATTTATATGCTTTTCTGTTATTACTGCCTTGGTCACAGCATACAGCAATAACTGCAAATCCACATTCTAATGTTTTGGTTACTGTTAATTTCAATATCTCGGCGATATTCTCACCCTTTGGGCATCCTATATAATGCGATATGGTTTGCTTCCAATTCATATTTAATCCTCTAAGGGTGAATACCATAACCTTTGAAGCAACAGTCGTGTGCCTTCCCAGCTCCCCAAAATCCGAAAACCCGTATATCATATCCGTTTTCGTGTTATAATCAAGTTCGGGCTTAATTGCCATTTCATCAAAAATCAGAACACATCTTTTTTGTATATTTGACATGGTTTCGGCCTTACTTTTCAAAAGCTGAATTATTTGGGTAGAGAACCCAGCCGGTAAACTCAAAGATGAATGCCATCTATATATTGTGCTTACAGATGGTAAGCTAAATCCGGTGTTCAGCATATGGGAATATAATGAACGAGACTTATAAAAAAACTTTAGACACAAATCTTTTTCTTCATTTGTCCAACGTGCATTTACCTTATGAAAAAGTTGCATGCTAACAAATGTTTTAACATCGACTTGTTTTTCCTGTAATTGCAAGTCAACGTTTTTCTCCAAATTATACTTCTTATCATATTTTAATCTTTTCGGTGTATCGAAAATGTAACGCGGTACAGCATTTTTTATTCCAACTTCAGATTTCTGAACGAAACGTGAACCGGGAGATGGAAACTGTGAGGGAGAAATTTCGGAGCTATTGTTAAGAGGAGGTAAAGAGAAATCTCTTACATATGTTACGGGGTTAGCAACCCTTTTAACAGAACTGATAGGTGAACACATTGCAACATTTTCAGTTTCGCCAGTTTCTTGAATAACGTTTGGATTATGACATGTTCTGGAGTTGTGTGAAATGACCGTCGATGCAAGTTTAATCTTTCGATTAGTATCCATGATTTTTAAGCAAGAATCGTCAGTGAATAGGTTAGAGCAATTGCAAACTAATGGGGATGAAATTGGAACTGCATTTTTAGAAAGACATTTTCGAAGTGCTTCTAATTTTAAGTCTTTGCTATAAAAATGGTTTTCACACATAAAGACATTTTTATTTAATGTGATGCACTGTGAATGTTTTATCCAAACATCTCTCCTATGATCATTGGGGAGTTTAAAAAAGGACAAGGAAAATGGAATTTTGATATTATTACAGTCTTTGTATGAGCATTTCGCCATTCTATAATGCTAAATAACTATAATTTATAAGAAATATAAAAATACAAATGTATAATTGTTTTATTCGATGAAGAACAAACCAAGAAGCACAAACCAAAAGCAGAACAAGAACACAATTAAAAATTCACAGTAAAATTCACCACCTGTAACCAACTGCCAGCTGCCAGCCTGCCACTGCACTTCACCAAAACAATGGTTGAAAATGAGCGATGAGTATCAATAAAGCACACACACAAAAAACGGATTATTGAGTTGAAGCAGAATGCATGCTGTAGGTACGTGGACGAAGATGATAGGGGATGGGGAACATCATAGGTACATTATTCATCATTATGGAGTTAAACATCTTGCTTTATTATTCACTCAGGCTCAAATTTTAGTACATTGAGTAAATTAACAAAAAAATACGAAAATAAAATTTTAATCTGAGTGAAATATGAAACAAGACATGTACAACCTTCCACAGCAAATGGCTTTGCAGCACTGAGATTGAGATATGAAATGCGATTGTTCAGATCGGTGCGTTGGACTTGGTTGTTGGTTCTTGGTAGTACACTCGCATTGCAACAAAGTAACTCACTCAGCGTTCCCTCCCGTGCTACTATTGTACTCATTTGCTCATTTTGAGTACATTTTTATGAACTGAGTACGGATACTACTTTAAAGCCGTCGCGTACTACTATTTCATAACATATAAAAATAATTCATTTTTATTTTTTCCGAAATACATTATATTTTTGTTTCCTAAACCTGACACTTGAGGAGTTTTACTAATTACCTACTTATAAGGACCTTTTTACTTTCCCATACAATTTAAGTCTGAACTGTCAATTTCATAGATTAAAAAGTGCTCAATTATAACACAAAATCATAAAACGTTTTGTAAGAGAACAAAAATTGACTTTATATAGTGAGAGATTTGTTTTCTTTAAAAATTGTTGAAATGTGCATAATACAATAATAGTACGAATAAGAACAATGGACATTAGGGTGCAATTAAAACTGTAAGCTACGTAATTCTAATATTATATGTACCTACTTTTTTGAAGAAGATGTGTAACTTAGGTACTCAATAAATATTATTTACTAATGGAGCTAGAATGGTTAAGCACTAACGCACTGAGTAGAATAAACTCCGTTACATAAAACTTTCAGGAATAATGAGGATTTCGTCGATTTTCAACCATTTATTTGAAACGAAGTTGTTTCTGTCACTGGAACTAAGTCAAAGCTTCAGCAAAGTCCAAGAATTGACTGGTGAATCTGCCCACAGCCTTTTTGATTTATTTTCATACTATTGGGGAGGTAAATTCTATATTTGCACAATTTTTGCAATGCTTTTCATATTTTGCACTTTTTCAACAATTTTTAAAGAAAACTATGAAAAATGGTTTTGTTTTCATACAAATTTATTTGATGTTTAACAAATCAGACATAATTCGCTATGCGAAATAACATACATACATAAAGGTAAACTAACTTCGTCTTTATTTATTTTTGAATTTGTACAAGTAAGAAAACAATTTATATTTGGAAATTAAAGTCGAATTTTCTAGAAATGAATGTTAAGAAAATACCATATAATCACATTGGTGGGAATTATAGCTTTTTGAACAATACATTGTTAGTCTTAAAAGTTATTGTTTCCAAGCCGAATTCTAACGGCTTGGAAAAAACAGCTCAGTTTATTTATGATATTTTTTAACTAAAGAATGTAGTTTCAAAAACAATAAAACTACAAATAAGCAATTTATAGAAAAACAAATCATACTATAAAAAAAAATATATATACATCGCCGCATCACATTTAAGCTTTTAAGCACTATTTTTATCAAATTATTTTGTCGTGTCAAAATCAAAAATTACATCAATAGATTACTGATTGCGGAAATTGATAGAAATTCTAATTTTGACCAATCTTGTACTTATACCTGGAAAGTACACTTTAGTTTAAGTGCATTGCGAGACGTAGGTACTACCTTGGAAGCCATTTGAGTACTATTTTCCACCGAGATGAGAACTCTGCTCAACCAAAAGGGAGGGAACGCTGAACTCACTTCGCTTTCGTATTTGGCAAAATGAGGGAGAAAGAAATAGCATATTGGCAAGCGATTGGTTTAATTTTAGAGTAGAACTGTGTAAATTATGTGAGTGGATCTCCATTAAGTTTAATAAAGAGAGCGTAATATTTTCAGCCCTCTTTGGCCTAGTAGCCTCTCGCGCCGTTAGAGGCATCACCATCGATTTGCCAAAGTGATAGTACTATTAGTTTCATATACAATGATATTACCTACAAATAGAGTTGTGACTTGCGAAAACACACGGAATATAAGTGTAAAATGCGTTTCATTTAATCTTTAAAATAATCATGAACAATCTGGCTTACGGAAGCCCGCAGCAGAAGTACTATCAAAAATTAAAAATTGCGCTAAAAGGAATATCAAAATAAATCAAGACGCAATTGCATCATGTATCTCTGAAGTAAGTGTCATTCTCTCTTCATTGTTCTACAACAACTCATTAAGCCTGAGACTAAGAAAGTAACGGACTTGATGACTGAGAAAAGAACTATAGACTTTACAATACAAGATAAAGTTCGCTATTATGTAGATAAGGTTATTCTTATTGTAGCCGATATAACGATTGATAGGGATTAATGACAATAGTTTATTTATTTAGTTTGTTTATAAACAAACTTACAGTAATGGTAAGACCACATCTCTCATATGCATCGGTTGTATGGTGGAACAGGCTTTCGCGGAAACGTGTTACTGCCTCTTTTGCCAAACTTCAAAGAACGGTTTGTCTTGGCTGCACAGGGGCCCTTTCTAGCACTCCGGGCTCTGCTCTAGATGCTATGATGAACCTCCCCCCCCCTTGATATTTTTATCATGGGGTGTACGCTGAAAACTATCTCTCGGTTAAAGAGAGGTGGCTTTTGGCATTGGGATTTTGAAGAACTTGTGCGAGAATTATCCTTTGACCCCTGTCTTATGGATATGCCGTCTGATGCAATGACACCAGAAATCCTACTGCGAAAAAACTACCACGTCAACTTTCCTCAGGCAACGGAATGGCTTCGGCCAGACTTTGAGCCAGGGAAAGAATGCCATCGTGTTTTCACGGATGGCTCCAAAACTGGACAGGGGTCTGGTTCTGGAGTCTTCGTGGAAAGCGAGAACATTAGACTAACCATGCGTCTGTCTTCCAATTAGAGATTTTCCTATCCTTATGGCTGCGTTGGGTCTGCTTCCATCTGTGGTTAGGTCATCCATTGATACTTGGATTTCTCGTGAACACGTGTGTCAGTGGCGTGACTGTGCTGGGTGTAGACAGACCAAACGACTGCGTCCGGACATCTGCAAAAGGTCCGCGTCTTTCCTTCTGTCTCTCAGGAGAATCGACTGTAGACTGCTTGTGGGCGTCCTTTCGGGCCACGAAGCTTTTGCCAAACACTCAAATGTATTGGGCTTGAGCGACACCACCATCTGTCCTGCTTGTGGAGAGGACGACGATACAGCGGAACACTTCCTCTGTAGTTGTCCTGCCTTTGCTCGCATCAGGTGGCGGATCTTTGGGGCTGACGTGTTGAGTGCCGAACATCTAAGCTCTTCCTCACTGAAGCTCCTTCTCATCTTTCTTCGAAAGACGGGAAAATTAAGTACAGTAAAGTAAGGTGTCTGTTTGGCAGTACAATGGACCAGTAGTTGTGTCTGAGTGCTCCATCGGATAGTAGCAACCTCCGACAAGGATAAAAAAAAAAAAAAAAAAAAAAAATGACAATAGTAAAAAATTTAAAGTAGGTATTTGGAACAATGTACATAAGTTTTGTATAATTAATTGTATCTACATTTAAAATTGTTCCCTCTTTCTTTTATGAACTTTATACCACACATTAATGGTGAAGATATGTTTTAAAGGCGGCAAAAATCACAAAATTATGAGATGGTTATATTTAAAAGTCTCACCAAGTAAGTATGGCTCTAACCCTGAATTTGCATTGAAAATTTGGCAGAAAAGCGCACTTTCTGTCCACATCGCACTTCTTTGGCCTTTAGTAAACAGCGATAAAAGAAGAATTGCACAGGCAATGACAATAATGGATTGCTTTAGTGAGTTCTACGTCGAGGAAAAAAATGGGAAACCGCCAATTTATCCAGCGAAATTAGTTGAAATGAAAGCCAACAAAATTGGAAAAGCAAAAAACATTTTATAAAAACCGGCCAAGTGCAAGTGTCACTCGCACACCGAAGGTTCCGTACGTTAGTTCATAATAATATGCATGCATAGTTAAGATATTGTTGTCACTCGTCAGTTTCGACCGCCTACTTGGGTCTTCGAAAACTAACTATATGTAGTACGGTAGTACCATGTAGTACATACCTTTACTGACCTACACCCTAAAAAAGCGAGCAAGATATTTCATTGCAAAATCATCGGCCCCACCCAACTCGTAATACAAATACAAAACAGAGAGAGCCACGTGCAACAAAAATGCATTCACGAACACGATACAACGAATATGAAACAATGCGATGATCGTGGGGAGAGAGGCCCCAGAGCACAACCCTCCATCCTCCATGACATCGACCGAGATGCACTAGCATAGCAAGCAAAGCAACAACCAACAACATAAAATATTCACCATTCTCTCCCATCAAACCTCACAAAAGGTATTTCTCCTCAACTCAAGCCAGTGTTGTTAGGCCTCTCTCTTCAATTTTCCCACGAAACGTGGTAATTTTTCCCTTTTTTCCCTTTTCACCGAACTCAAATTCCCACGAAATTCCCACGATGCATTAAAATAATAAAAAGAAGGGATCTACCATTTTATGTCAACTCCGAACGGCTGAATTGAGAAGCTTTTTCAGTACAGTTATACTCTCATATGTTTGTCAGACGTTCACGAGAGGTGGTGCTTTTCCGGGGATCGAACTTGGGACCTCTCGCACCTTAACCGCTGAGCCACTGCGCCCACAAAATTAACTGGTAAATTGGACGAAAAATAACGAACTGCCAAAACAAATCTATCAAGTCTAAATTAATTTAATAAAAAATGAGGAAAAGTGGAAGTGTAGAAGTTACACAAAATACATTAGCTCATGATGATAAAGTAATAAAAATGTAAACTGGTTCCATTCCAATGGCACTTTGCCGCTGGCGCTAGAGCTCTAGTTACATACGCTGTCGCTGCGCCGTCAGATTGTTTTTGTACTAGAATTTTTTTGTTAAGAGGCTATTTACATGAGCTTCTTTTTATTTCTGCTGATAGTTGTTGTGAATTTTTGAATTAGTTTTGGTGAAATTTCACAAAAAATTGGTTTTACAATTTTTTTGTCAGATTCCTGAAATTCCCACGATTGTGGTGCTTTTTCCCTTTATCCCACGAAAGGCTTTTCGGACATCGAAAATCCCACAAAAAGGGATAAATCCCACGATATAACAACACTGACTCAAGCACATCTCATTCTCATTCTCATATGCAAAAATCCTAGGTATGAATTATGTCTCTCACTTAAGATCCGCCTCCTATCCAACAAAAATAATTTTCTCCCACAGCAACCACCACACCACTGCCAGCCACGCCCACGACATTCCAGATTCCACTCATATCCAACACGAAATCTCCCCATGCAATCCAACAACCAGCGTTGTTATATGGTCGTATATATCGTAATTGTGACGATTTTGGAAAGCAAATACGACGCTCCGATTTTTACTTAATTTGGCCTTATTTCTACGATTAGCTGATTTTTTGTTCCGATATTTACGATTTTGGAAGCAGTCAAATACGACGTACAAAATATATATACAATTAAAAATTTCAAAACCCTGCCGTAACTACTTCCTTCCGGATTTTAAAACTACGAACGAACAAATTTAAGACCAAATGTGCAAATCAAGAAAAGTTAGAATTTATTTTCTCATTTTTTTAAGTACTTCACACAGGAAATTCGAACAGAATCATTATTAGGTTTGCACTTAATTTGTTGTAAGTTGTAGTCCTCTGGAAATTTGTTTTCAGGAAGGTAGTTACAAAGTTTGATTGTTTTATACTTTCCTCGGGATTGTCAGGATTTCAGGTGAAGTGCATTAGTTATCTCATATATCACATATCTCATAATGTGTCGCATGTCAGGAATAACTAAGTGCCTCACAATACATGGCATTGTATAGAACATACGACATACCTATAGAAAGTTAGAAGGGTTGCATTAGTTAAAGCCATTGCTTGTGATTGTGACCCGATCATTTGACCGAAATTTGACGACTGCAACTATGCCACCGATCAGTTGATTGACCATTTTACAAACAAAAAAACGTTATAAGCCTTGAAAATGCCTTATAATTTTTTTTTAATTGTCTGTGTCGGTATGCGGTTTGGGTATGCTATACAAGATGCTGTTTCCAAACTTAGACCAGCATGAAAATATACACAACATACGTCATTCCATTTTAAGCCCTCCGACTCCAAACGTCAGTGTAGCGAACTTGTCTACTCATAATAAGAACTGCTTCAGGTTATTGATCGTTATGTTGCAAAAGTTGCTGTAAGTGAAGTTGATATACTTCTTTTGGCTTTTTTTGCTACATTACACAATTTCATTCGAAAATTCCGCCACTTACTTTGAAGATATGCGCCTTAATTCTATCTATCGTCTGATCACTGAAGAGGACTCTATTCACAGAGTAGCTAGTTATCATTTACGGACTACGGAGACAGTGCGTTACCCTGTATTTTAGAACTACTCATTGCCGCTTCCAAGTCATAGAAAAAACGCAGCCGTGTAGACCCCATTAAACTGTTTACCAAAATAAATCGGGCTGTATTTTTTAAGTAGCGAAAGCGTGGTGATGGCGCATAGTACTAATAATTTTGTAGTAGAATATAGAATTACTGAATAGTTAAGGTAAGCGTTTAAAATGATTAATATTAGATAAGGCCCACAGTCCTGAAGCTTTTCAATCGCCTACCGTTGTAGTCAAAAATCCCAAATAAACATGCTAGCTGAACATAAACGCCTTGAATGGGGGGGAAGTGGGATTAACCCAGTTTTGAAATTGGTGGTCATTTGAGTCCAAAAATGCTGATGACTTTTTCGAGTTCGATATCAAAATAATTCCAATTTCTCAATTTTGGGACCTAGTTTGCACATTTAGGGCAAATGTGGTTACACAGTGCCACTATACTGTTAAAATTTGTACTGTTAAAAAAAGTATCTATACTTTAAGAGGTTCGCATCCAACTAATAGAAACTAAGTGTTTTTGTGTACTAAAAGCTATGGTTTAAGTGGTCATCGATGAGGTGCACTTTAAACAAGATTAGGTCCATTGTGTTTCGAATTTTCGAATCCACACCCGAGGGACGGCGCAGTAGAGAAAGACCGCGACTCAGGTGGCGCACGCATGTGGAAGGGCACCTTAACCAACTTAGTGTGCGAAACTGGAGACAACTGGCCAAAGATGGTGCTGGCTGGAGACGCTTGTTGGTTGAGGCCCAGGTCCACCCGGACTGTACCACTACCTTAAGTAACTAAGGTCCATTGTGTTGCCACTGAAAAGTATAGGTGATTACAATGTCTGCTCCTGGACTTCTGCACCTTCTGCAGAAGTCGTTGAAGGGTAGGTATATACCTATCAATCGCACAGTGTCCGCTTATGACATTTGTTAAAATGGCACATCTTTCTAAACACCCTAATACGTCCCTACACAAATTTTTACAAAATACGATAATTACGATTTTCACATTCCCAAAAATACGATTCTCAGAAAAAGTTTATAACAACACTGCCAACAACGCATAATGCATCGAGACTCGAGAGCGATAAACACAAAAGCCACACTCTTTTCGGAGTTATTCTCTCGGTTTTCTTGCGCGTATATAATATAATATAGTGTTATGCGTATGGCCGTGTGGGTGTGGTGACATTGACAATGGTGTATGAGATGGGTATGCATTGGGATTGGAATGGAAGTTCCAATTGTGGCGATTGATTGAGTTTTTTTGTAAATATCTTCTAAAATATTAACTTTTCGACATAACAGTCTTCAGCACATATATATATAGCTACGAAGATGATCTACACGAAAGGATTACATGTATTTTTTGTAAATCTAAAAATAAACAGTTTTTTGTGCGAATGAACATATTTTTTCCACGAAATTAAGAATAACTCCAAAACCAGCCGATGTATTGTTAATATTGGTATTTGTCGATTAACTAGAGGTTATATATACCTGATACTGTGTGCAAATTCCAGCCTTCTACGTCAATTAGTTCTTGAGATAGACCTAGGTACAACATTTTTTATTTTATTCGGACAGACATCGTAGCGAAAGCAATAAGGTTCCTCCATATGGAAACGGAACCTTAAAAAAGAACAAAGTGAAATAAGGAAACTCGAAATAAAATAATGCGAAAATCTATTTAAGCTGTAAATTGGAATTCATTGAGGATGCAATTGCTTGATACGTTCATCGTTTGCTCTGAAAGAAATTCCTTATAATAAATCGAAATGCTTAGTTAAAATATAACTAAGGATACAGTTGGTTTACCAATTGTTAGTTTAGGCAATGATGATGTAATGAATTTTCAAATTAATCAAATAATCTGGGAATTTATCTAATTAAATTTCAGATTAAGGTATTGACTGTTGTAAACAAAGTAAACTTTGGTGAATATATTTTAAACTATTCAAGCTAATATTTTACTTATACATAAAACATTAGTAAGTGTCCCGTCATTAGCAGTCCCATTTGTAACAACTTCCGGGTCCCCTAGACTTGACTCAAACCCCTGTCGGAATTGTCATTTTTTATAAAAAGAGATTTGATCTGGTCTAGAAATTATATAAAAAAAAAAAGTTCCAAGCCTATCCAAATTAAATATTAAACTCTAATACGTCACATTCATATGCAAATAATAGTTTTTTGTATGTAAGTGGTTTATTTGATATTTAATAATAATTGATCACAAAGAAATAAAGCACTTAATTGATCTATTACCATAAAGCTAATACCTAATCATGACCTAGACGCATAACTAGTTGGGAAGCTATAGTTATGGATTTAGTATGTACATTTGAATTGCTGTAACTATCCGGATACAGATACTGGTAACTGATGCATGAGAGGCGCATATGCACGTGAATATTTCCCTCATTTTCCTAATTTCTACAGCTCCTATGAATCTAAATGCATTATCTTTGTTCGGTTAAACGTTTCATCAATATCTATCTTTTATAAAGGTCCTTTGGTTTTTGTTAGACGTGTATTTGTCTCTCTTATTTTTCAAAACTTTCTTATATGGACTCGATAATAGATACTCGATACCTTACCTATACGTGGAAAATGGTATGAATTGCGATACATACATAATTTCATAGGATTGAACTTCTAGCCGTCTGTGTTACAAACGGGATGAAGTCAAATGTGAAAAAAGTCTGAAGTGTACTTATGAAATTTAATTGAAAATACTGAGTCAATTTTGAGGACTTTATAATCAGACGAACTTGCTGTCAAAGCTAAGTTACCGGTCTTGGAAGTGTTTTCGGTGCTCTTCAAGCATACTTCATTCAAAACTGAAATTCATTGAAAGTCAAAGTAGACTTTATAAGAAACAATACGGAATTTTGTACTAAGTCATATCCTAAAATCTATCTATGGCACTGTTACACACAATTGTAATGGTTAGACGAAAGCGTTGAAAATTATGAAGAATGTGATATTTCGAGAATTGTTTAGACATTAAGAGATATGTATAACATACTGTATTTATGTCCCTTTAAACCTCAGCAATACAACAAAGCAATCCCATTTCGATGGTTTGTATCTGCAATCCAATTCTTTTGGTTAGTACCCAAATCGGAGTTATTTAATAACGCCCAAAACCATAACGCTCAATTCGATTTGGAAATAACGCACAAAAAATGCATATCGCCCAAAAATAAACAACAAGATGGAGAAAAAGCCAATCAGTATTTGCAGTTGAATGCATAATGCGGGGCATTCTGCCCCCCATCAACCCCCTGCTTCATAAGATTTGGGTACTAACCAAAAGGACTAGATCGCGGGTACAAAATATCGAAAATAGATTGCTTTGTAGTATGTGTAATACATGTTCATGATAACTTAATCTCTCTCCAAAATCCATGAGATTGAAGTCCAGGAATGGATTGGAAAACGTCACTCGAAAGTAATCTTCTGTATACCTACCTACTTCGAACTTGAGGACTCGGATGATGTGTTTTTTATATATGTTTTTTCTTTTTGAGTGTGTTTATTTGAGAATCCAATAAGTAAGTCCAGTCTTTGTAGACTCATTGGGAGAATTGATCCCCTGATTCTCCTCCTATCTATGCCACTAGGGTGTAGAATTTCAAAATGATTACCTATGATGATGATATTTCGAATAGTTGTTCAAGAGTTAGGCACCTTTCTATTGGTGTCCGTTTTTTCGTAAGCGGAAATAATGTTTAGGTACGTCAATCTAGGTACATAATTTAAAAACAAATCGGGCCGAAATTTGTAATTTGTATCTCCTGTTTTACTTTCTATGACCTACCACTTATCAGGTTGTTTAAAAAACTGAATGACAAAACCCCTATAGGAGGAACGCCGCGCCGGCCGATAGGAGGATAATGTCAAAATTAAAATTGCTCAAGATCAGTATAGGGCCAATGAATGTATTAATTGCAGTCAATGGGGGTACCTATGTAGGTAGGTAGGTTCATATTTTCGGTTTTTATTACAATTCAATTGGGCTTAGAAGTTTTTTTTTCACGAAAACAATAAGATCCACCTCATATTTAAAGCTTATTTTAATATACCCAATTATCAGTTAGAAAATTTAATATTATAATCTCTGGTCACCGCAATAGCCAATTGTTGTTGACCTTTAGACCAACCACAAATTATAATATAATAGCGAAACACTTATCTGTGCAAATAAATAAAATTTGCTGTGTCATAATAGGTATCGATTGCACAAAAGTCACCATTTTCACAATAATAACAATCATCCAAATCCATTGCCAAAGACTCGGCAACAAAAATATCTATCCACAATAAAAAACACCTATTCACACTAGCCAACGTAAGTGCGTGATTAGGTTACGTTATCAAAGTCAAAAACAAAAAAAAAAGAAAGAAACAAAAACAATAAAGCAGCATTACCAATCGCGTCGCTTATTATTTTAGCTTTATTTTGAATGCTCATCAGATTTATCACCATATGGGTTATCCATTTACTTTCGTTTTTTACTATTTACAACAACGCGATCCCGCCCAAACTCAAATCAAAACACGAATCATAAAAAATAAACAACGAAGAAAATATCAACGGATGCGATGATTAAACATAAAAAAAATGTTTAAGACTCCCTAGCAAAATAAAGACACGCAAAGTAATATCAAAATTACACATAATTTTTCGTTGAAAACGTGTAGAGAAAGAAACTAATTATTAACTCAACACACTGAAAAAGAAATCATAACAAAACAAAACACTTCTTATTGGCGTATCTATGATAATGTGGTGTATAATTAACCTCGTATGCACCGTACAGGTTACTCACTTAAAGGTCATTTTAAACATATCCAGGAAACTTAGGTGTGCCATTATTTTATTTACTTTTTGTCGCACGAATATTAATAATAAGATCGATACACTATTAACTAGTTCGAAGTTACTAGATCGTTTTAATGCAGCAGTCCGTGTTGCAGCCAATGCCTGTCACTTTGCTTAAGCCCCGTCGCGAACTGAAGCGACGACGTAACGAGAAAGTGGATTGAGTTAAGCGAAGCGGTAAGAGTTGCATGTGCCCGACACGAACACGACGACACCAGAAACCACGACAAACTTAAAAAAAAAGATAAATAAAAAATAGCGCTGGCTACTCTACATTGAATTCTTGAGTGAATGGTTTTTTAAAGATAAAGTGACCAGCAACAGCTGTGATGTAGGTTTACGAAACGCGACACAAGGTGCATGGAAACCGATCGAGAAATTATAACAACTTGTAATTGACTTCTGTTTCGGCTAAGATTTCAACTTAATTATACGGTACCGTGTGTAGTTTAGTTATTCATTCAAACGATCATAATATACAGCAACCGCGGCAACGCTATTAGATCACACGAATATTTATAACACTATCACTAGCACGTGTACACGCAAATTGTCACTATCGCTTCGCTTCAATTCCGTCCGATCCGATGCAAAAGCAAAACATTCGTTGAAAAGTAAGCTCATTGCGCAAAGTGGGTCGGAGAGAGCTACATGTGGCGTAGCGCGTGGCTGGCGGTGAGCTGCGAGCAGTCCCCCCCTGCCCACCAGTGCACTTACTCTATAGCTGGCCGCGTTTAAGAGAATGGGTATGAGAGATATTTTGTACATAAATGATCATTTAACATAAAGTGACACTGACGGTTGAGTTGACGGCATTATCGAAGATCGAAACCAGAGTTCAGAGACTGTAGTCAGTGCTACCGTTGTGCGACGAATGTATCAGTTGAATCTTTTTTCACTAACTTTTTTATTGTATCTTATTAATTACGCTCAAATACCACAAACCGAGGGTTACTTTGATACAGTTCTCTTAGTAACATAATAACATTTTACTGTAGCAGAAAGCGGACTTTGTTCATCACAATCTATTTCACAATTATTTATGCTACTGAAATATGATAGATATAATATTGTTTAATACAGAAATACAGAACTTGAATTAAAGTGAAGGAAAAGCTACTATTAAAAACTTAGATAAACATTAAAAAAATCTAATGAAGAGAAAGGCAGTGGAGTTTTAGATAGTAAAAATAAATTATGTAGGTAGGTACTTGATTATAGGTTGATTGATTAGAATAAAACAAAAATTCAAAAAATAAAATAACAGCAAATAAATAAATAAACAAAAATTCAATAAATTAAATAAGAGCACCAAATAAATAAACTAAAAAAATAAATTAATTAAATAACATCAATCAATAAATAAAAATGAAATACCGAGCAATAAGTAAATAAATAAGTAAATAAATAAGATAAAAATAATAAATAAGTATTCAGATTGTATGGGTCTGATTGTTATAGACCTGTGATTAATCACTTTTCGAATTTTTCTTGGATAATGCAAAATTTAGCACCTGATACTCAGTCTGTATGGATACCATTTATAACTAGTTGGTTGCTGTTAATAAACAGGGACGGAAGACGGCATGGGTCTTGAAAGCGTTTAATTTGATTTTCTATTTATAAAAATAATTTATAATTTGTATAATTTGTATTTAACACAGCCTGCAAGTTAGTTTCAATGTTTAAACCAAGAGCATCTGTCGACTAAATACAGGTATCATAGCAGACACACAATTGTGTTACACTAGTTAAATCAGAGATGATGAATAGTATAAAGAATATATTATTCTGCGAGTAATTAGGTTCAAACACCGATCCTTTAGGCATACCTGGCCTTATTGAAAAAATGTTTGAACTAAAATTTTGAAAAAAAAAAAAATCTTACACATCCGGATAAAAAAGTTTACAATCACCCCTATTGTCGTCGTCGTCTGTCGCAAACGACTGGCGACGTTTGTCGTGTCGAGTCGTTTGGAATTTGGTATTGCGTAACTGAAACGACTCGACTCTCTGAACTCTCACATCCCACATACATTCCACAAACTATGACACATGGGATTTGACATTTCAGTCGACGAATTTATATTTGGTCTGGTGTTTTGTTTGTGACTTGGCTAATTATTTAATAAAACAAATCAAAATTGAATAGTGTGACATGTTTTTTGAAAGCAGTGACGAAGAAGAAAACCAGAAAAAAGTGCTGGTAAAGTCAAGGAAGGAAAGAAAGGAAGGAAATTCGAAATCCATTGGATTTGCCCGACATTAAGTGGGTGGTAGAAATAATTTAAATTGCATACATTGTGTTAACAATTATTTTCAGATTTTAAATGTATTTTAGACTATCGAAGTCGAAGGTGGTGCAAGACAATTCAGAGATAAGGCTATGTCGTCCCATTGGCGATTAACATCACTTTTTGTTAGGCCCTTTGTGAACGATTTTGCCAACGGAATATTTTTCTCCATTTCTTTCCCTAAATGTTGAAATTGTCCTATTTGTGATTTTCATTTTAAGGAATATGTAACTATCTTTTCGTTAGTTAAATATTAAATACACAAACTTTTCTTTAACACTTGATCACGCAGTTGTTAAAACTTAATGCAAACTATATCCGCACGGATACAAAAAACGATACCCAGGTACTGCATCCTTCCGCTTTCTGGGTTTTTCATCATAAATGATTTTATGGCCTTAATTAGGGTCATCGTGTAATAACTCATTACTAGTGTGCGTTGATTTATATGGTCCAAGACAATTCAGAGAAAAGGCTATGTGGTCTCATTGCCGATTAACATCACTTTTGTTAGGCCTTCGTGAATGATCTTGCCAAAGGAATATTTTTCTGCATTTCGTTCAATAAATGCAGAAATTGTCGTTTATTTATTGTCTCCATTCTGCAAAATAACTATAATTGTCTTTTAGTTAATTAAAAATTAAGTACACATCCTTTTTTTAACACATTTATCACACAGTCGTCCGCAGAATAGTCGAAAACAGAAACAGAAATGTATCATTTCCACGACAAACGTTGTCACAAAACGCCTCACGCAATACCATCGATCGTCGTCGAAAAATACAATCCACATTTTTTGACATTTCAGACGCCATTTGTCGATCGTCGCCGCGACAAAAGTCGTTTATTTTCAGTCGCCAATACCAAACAGTCGTGTCGCTTTTTTTAGAGTCGTAAACGACGACGACAATAGGGGTGAATTTTTCGATATTACTAAATGACTAAATCGACTTAGAATTTACTCAGAATATTAATACGGGATCTCCGGTGACTACTTCTTGGTGTTACAAAAGGGTTGGTGATGATCTCCTTAATCCCTTTTCCAAAATCCCCTTTCCAGAATCCTCTATTCCATAATCCCCTGTGCTGGAATTCCCTTACTCCAAAAGACCCTGAGAGAAAATCCCCACGGGACAAAATCTCCCTGTTTTAAATTTGGTGTTATTAATTCTGTCGCGCGATAGAGTGAGATACGTATGGTGGGGGCATGATGCCCCCCTGCAACCCCCTTGCTTGGGTTTATTGTCAGATATGCGGTATATGTGCGAAATTGAGTATATGCAAAGTTTATATTATGTTGTTTGCTTAATTTTACTGCCAAAACTACGCGTCTAAAAAACGGATAGATTCTAAACGAACAGGGGATTTTAACCAGGGATTTAATAAGTATGTCTGTAAATGGGAGATTTGGTCCCGGAACATTTTGGAAAAAGAGATAAAAAAAGAGAGATAATGTCCAATAAGGGATTTTATAAAAGGAGATAACGTATGGATCCCTTTCAAAATGATGTCAACCACGAAAAATATTAAAATGCAACGGTTTAATAAAAAAAATACAGTTTAAAAAGGCAAAATATTCTTACAAATTGCTATTTTAAGACAAATGAAATAACTCCAAACATAGCTAGATGAAATAACTCCCAAAGCCGTGCTGATGAAATAAGTCCTAATTTGCACTTATGTAATTATTTCTGCATGGCTTTGGGAGTTATTTCATAAACCCACTAAAAGATGCTATAAAACCAAAACTTGATGAAAAAAGTCCCAACACTTTGGAGTTCTTTCACCTGCAATAACTCCTAAATTTATATGGAAATTCTTGGGACTTATTTCAGTTTTGTTTTTTTTTTAGTTAATTCCTTTGCAATTAATTCGTAGAGTTATTATTTAGTGATGTGCATTGTGCAATAAGATTGCAACAACAACAGATACGGTTCTCGTCGTGTCAATGAGTTTTTTTTTCGAAAATGTGTTAAGAAGTAGACAGGAGAGTGTTCCATAAGGCTCTAAAGCTCTAAATATAAACTAAATCATGAAAAACAAAGAAATTTTTAACATGCTCTATAGCCCAGTTGGAACGCTTTATTTCAATTGCAACGGCAATTGCAACTTTTAATTGGTCTATATTTTAAAGACTTGCATTGTAGTTTTGGTGTCATGACACAACATCATATTTACTTAAGAAATGTATTACTTAAAACCTTCTTAATAATAATTTAAAAACACTTCTGTATACCTTCATTACTTTAAATTTTTTTTAAAAGTATCTAGGTATAACCTTCCGTGGTTTGAAACTAATTTTCAGTATTGATCCTTGATAATTTGTTTAAAAACTCTTAATTTTGTAAGCTCTACCATACTGGGTCCAATGCCCACCCGGAGTCGATTTTTATATGAATGAATTGTGAAATGTACTCTATAAATCTTCAATTTTACACTACATAGCTATTTAAATCACACTCCACAAAAGATAAGAAAATTGAAGAAAATAAGATTATTTGCAACATTCAGAATAGCCGATGTTCTAAGATCTAAGCCCTCGATCTATTTTAAAAATTAAAATTACAATCAAACCCATTAAAGTTTGGCAACCAATTCTGACTGCTAAGACTACACAAATTAAATTAAGATTGTAGTGATCTATCTGAGTAATGAAATATAATCTCGATCAGTAGGAAATAGGTACCTGCAATTTTAAAATATTGTTGATGCGTTACTTATTAAAATGAAAGAATTGTAATAAATCCGAAATCTAAAATCTAAAATCTAATTACTAAATTATTGAAATTGAATTTGAATTGAACCTAAGAAATTTGCTAATGTAAAACCTATGTAACGTAAGAAATAGTCTCCAAAAAATATCCCTTGTACTAAAAAGGAAAGCTAAAGTTGAATAGAGAAAAATAAATGGGTTGATCCCTCTCTTTGAAGATCGACCGCCTAAGAGGAAACACGTCTCTGATTTCACTTCTGCCGCACAGCAAAATCGTCAAGGAAATTGTTGAAGTCCCAAAAACTATTGTGGACATTTTTTGGTGCCGAAACCCGGGATTACAATCAATCCCCATCATACAAATTTTATTAAAATAACTAATATTTGCAATTTGAGAGAAGCGGTTGGACATCCAGTTATAGCGCACATAAATCGTTGAGGATTGGATCGTAAAATTCATCAAAGGAATATTGGTAAAAGTAGAATTCACATAGTTCTGCTCACATGTATGTATGAAATGTACCTATATATTTTCAAAGTTTGGGATATATATTCTATGGATAATTTCATCGCAAATTCATCAAATTAAATTGCCATTAGAGAGTTTCTCTCAATAAAAATTATTACACACACTTGTACATACAATTAAAAGAACTTGCCTTTCCTATGTCGATCAAAGACAACCGGTAAATTTAATTCGCTGCCGCTCTTGTTAGTGATATTTTCTCTTAAAACATAACATCGCATATTAACTTTGTTGTTGCTGCTAACCAAAAGCTAATACATAAATTGCAAATTGCAATTACCACATAGCCATTTCGGAGCGTAGGATTGTTGTTGCCTATTTTTGGTTTTTCGCTGAAACATAGACTTGTGGTGGAAGCTTTCGTTGTCGTTGCTGTGATTTTTATTCACACAAGATCATTCATCGCTGTTGTTTGTTGCTGCTGCTGCGGACTTTGCTTGTCATTGTCAAATCTTCTGTTGGACACTTTTTTGGATAATTGTTCCGTGCTTAGGAATTCTGCATTCACATAGTTGTTAGTGGAGAATATACGCAATAGTTGTTGTTTCAATCTCGTACAATATGAGTAATGTGGATAATCAAGTGGAGGATGGTGCGGATATAGAGCTTTCTGGTGGGGGGTTAGATAGTAGACATAGAGCATTGACAGAATTGAAGGTGTTACGATCTTCTACCAAGGGCAGTATGTCTAGGATAAAGAAGTTGATTTTTACAAAAGGTTCTTCGATGCCGATTGTAGAACTAGAATGTCGCTTGGGTATAATCGATTCTTATTTCAAGCAAGGGTTGAATGTTCAAATGTCGTTGGACAAATTTAATATTCCGGAGGAAGAAAATGCAAATGCAATATATAGAAGTGAGATAGAAGAACTCTATGTGGTTACAAAAACTAAAATAATGTCATTGCTGTCCGAACAAAAGGAAACTGGAGCGGTTGGTAATAGTTTTAACGCGTCGCTTATTTCACAACAGCCGACATCGCGCTCCAAATTAGAAAGGATAAAATTGCCAACTTTCTCCGGTAAATTTTCGGAGTTTCCAAATTTTATTGGCATTTTTAGAAGTTTAGTTCATAAAGATGAGACATTGGACTCATTGCAGAAATTCAATTATTTGAGGAGTTGTTTATCAGGAGCCGCTTTAAATTCTATTAAGGAGTTTGATTTAACTGGGTTAAACTATAGCAAAGCGTTGGATCGCTTGACGAAGCGTTTTGACAGTAAAACTATGATGTTTCAAGAACACATTTCTGGTATTATGGATGTGAATAAGATTTTGAAGTGTTCCGCATATCATCTACGCAACTTAGCGGATAGCTTCAATACGCATAGAGCGGCTATGTTGTCCATTGGTTCTCACGAAAATATTGCTGATGCTATTCTTATCTCGTTGGCGCTAGACAAAGTTGATCCTGAAACTAGAATAAAGTGGGATGAGTCAGTTGACCACTCTACACTCCCATCGTGGGATGAGTTTTCTAAAGTGCTAGATCGTCGTTGCCAAACGTTGGAGGCAACGGAATCGAAACACTCTAAGCTAGATTCGCATGCTAATCCCCAAACAAATCGCCCTCGATCTCGATGGGGTAACAAGAACAAATTGTAAAATGAAATTGTAAAAAAATTTTGGCAAATGGAGGAAGTTGAGGCAGGACAGAAATTCTTATCACCAGAGGAGAAAGAATGCGAAAATGTATTTTTGAAGGGCGTTATTAGACAGGAAGATGGAAGATTTGTCGTAAATTTGTTGTTTAAGTCATGCGCTGGAGAGCTAGGAGATTCATTGGGGCAGGCTAAGAAAAGATTTTATGGCCTTGAAAGGAGGTTAAGGAAGAATGAAGATGTGAGAGCACAATACATGGAGTTTATGGAGGAATATGCACGGTTAGGCTACATGGAGGAAATTCCAAGAGATCAATATTCTAAGATAAAATATTACGCTCCTCATCAATTTGTGTTAAGACCAGATTCATTAACTACGAAATTAAGAGTTGTTTTTGATTGTAGTGCCAAAACTACATCAAATGTTTCAATGAATGATCTTTTGCTAAAGGGACCAGTTATTCAGGATGAATTGTATGACATAATTCTTCGGTTTCGAACTTACAAGTTTGTGATAACTGCAGACATCTCAAAAATGTATCGGCAGATACTGGTCTATGACGAAGACCAATATTATCAGTGTATACTATGGAGGACATCGGAACATAGCGAATTAAAAGCATTTCGGTTGCGAACCGTGACTTACGGCACCACTTCTGCTCCATTTCTTGCAACTAGATGTCTCAAATTGTTGGCAGATGGCAATACAAATCAGTTTCCCTTAGGCGCTAAGGTAATTAGAGACGATTTTTATATGGACGACATGATCACTGGAGGAGATTCGTTGGAGACTATATACAAAATCTATCATGAGGTGAAAACAATTCTTCTTAGCGCAGGATTTGATTTGAGAAAGTGGTGTAGTAACAACAGCAAAGTGATGAAAGATATTTTGGGTAGTGAGGAGGATAATACTTCGTTGCGAATAAATGACAAAGATGTTATAAAAACGCTTGGAATTGTTTGGAATCCTTCTAGTGATGAATTCGAGTATGTTAAACCTAATATAGATTTTTCTAAAGCTATAACAAAGAGGCGTATCTTGTCAGAGTTGTCGCAAATTTTCGATCCTCTAGGGCTAATTAACCCAATTGTTGTAAAAGGCAAAATAATTATGCAAGACCTTTGGATAGCGAAAACTAGATGGGACGAATCAGTTCCAATCGAGATCAATTCACGGTGGGAAGAATTTCGCCAGGAGATAACCCTCATAGACCAAATAAAACTTCCCAGATTCATCTTTCCTACTGTTACAGCGGATTGCAGGGCAGAGATTCATGGGTTTGCAGATGCGTCCAGTCGAGCCTTTGGTTGTTGTGTATACTTGCGTACGATAGATTCAACCGGCATGATAAAATGTTTTTTGCTGAGTGCAAAGTCCAAGGTAGCCCCAATTAAAACTAAATCACTGCCCAGATTGGAACTTTGTGCTGCCGCCTTACTTGTTGAGTTAGTTTTGAAGATATTACCCAATTTAGAACATCCCATCGACAATATATTTCTCTGGTCAGATTCCGAAATCGTTCTTCGTTGGATTTCCGCTTATCCGTCAACATGGGAGATATTCGTGGCTAATCGGGTATCTAAGATCCAATCTAATTTGCCAGCGGCTATTTGGAGGTATGTGAATACTAAAGCAAACCCTGCTGATATAGTTTCTCGTGGGGCATATAGTACGGAGCTCGTAAAGAGTATGTGGTTCCGTGGCCCACCATTTTTGTATCAATCAGAGGATGATTGGCCAATACAAAAACGATTTATTTCCCGTACTGGGATTGAATCTCATCAGTTAGTGTCGCTGCTATCAAACGCTGAACCCAAAGATAAGTTTGAGGATTGTTTTGTGCGTTTTGGCAATTTTGAAAAGACCAATAGAATTTTTGGGTACATCTTCCGCTTTTATAATAACTTAAAGCACAGAGTCTCGAAAACATCTAACCCCCCTGAAAGCTCAGAACTTCACTGTGTAGCATTGACATCTGAGGAGCTAGAGGTTGCGTTCCTACGCATCATATGGAATATCCAGCAGAACCATTTCCGGGAGGAAATTGATGATTTGAGCAAATTGAAAAAGATCAGCCCAAAAAGTGTTGTCAGTAACCTCAATCCCTTCCTAGAAACTGCACACGGAATAAAACTCCTAAGAGTAGGTGGGCGTCTGCAGAATGCGGATATTCCCTATCATTCGAAATGTCCTATTCTCCTTCCTAAAAATTCCCTGTTTGTTAAAAATGTTGTTGTCCACTTACATAAAAAGAATTTTCACGCAGGTCCCCAAGCCTTGTTAGGGATAATGAGACAGCGATTTTGGATCGTCAACGCACGAAATATTGCCAAGAAGGTCGTGGACGGGTGCTTTCACTGCTTCAAATACAGGCCGAAGTTGATGCAGCAGATAATGGGTGACCTTCCCTCGAGCCGAGTAAACGTATCCAGACCATTTGCGAAATCCGGTGTCGATTTTTGTGGCCCCTTCCATATATCCCAAAAGCGTTGAGGGTACTGTACTCACAAGGCATATGTGGCCGTATTCATTTGTTTTGCGACGAAAGCGTCCCATTTAGAGGTCGTATCCGATTTGTCGACCCAAGGCTTTATAGCAGCACTGAAGCGATTCGTGGCTCGAAGAGGTTTGTGCGAAGAGATTCATTGTGATAATGGAACAAACTTTGTTGGAGCTCGAAATGAGCTCAAAGAGCTTCATAGCATATTTATGGAGCAGCAGATGCAGCATGAGATACTTTCCTGGTGCGCTGCTCAGCGTATCCGATTTATTCATATACCGCCGAGATCCCCATACTTCGGAGGATTGTGGGAGGCCGCAGTTAAATCCGCTAAGTCACATTTGTATCGTACTGTAAAACAGGCCTTTCTTACGTACGAGGAGTTTTCCACGGTGGTCGCCGAAATTGAGGCCATCATGAACTCTCGTCCACTCTGCATGCTAAGTCCTGACCCTAACGACGAGCAAGTGTTAACCCCAGGTCATTTTTTAATTGGTATCCCTTTGAACTCTATTCCAGAACCGTCAATCCAAGATGAAGTCCCGTTGACAAATAGATGGCGAAGGCTGACTCAAATTAAGCAGCATTTCTGGTCGAGATGGTCAAAGGAGTACTTGTTGGAGCTCCAAAGGCGAACGAAATGGCAGCAATCATCGGAAAACATCAAGCTCGGAACGATAGTGCTAGTGGCAGATGACAACTTACCACCACAACAATGGCTCATGGGACGTATAGAGAAGGTAATCCCAGGCGCGGATTCAAAAATAAGGGTTGTCGACATCAAAACAAGAGGAACTGTTATAAGACGACCGATTCACCGCTTGGCTCCCCTACCAATGGATTGAAGAGCCTGTTAATATCCGAGGCCCTTCAAGGCGGGCAGTATGTTGATGCGTTACTTATTAAAATGAAAGAATTGTAATAAATCCGAAATCTAAAATCTAAAATCTAATTACTAAATTATTGAAATTGAATTTGAATTGAACCTAAGAAATTTGCTAATGTAAAACCTATGTAACGTAAGAAATAGTCTCCAAAATATATCCCTTGTACTAAAAAGGAAAGCTAAAGTTGAATAGAGAAAAATAAATGGGTTGATCCCTCTCTTTGAAGATCGACCGCCTAAGAGGAAACACGTCTCTGATTTCACTTCTGCCGCACAGCAAAATCGTCAAGGAAATTGTTGAAGTCCCAAAAACTATTGTGGACAAATATGAACACGAACAATGACAATTTTCATCGATGTGCTGATGAAGAAAAAATTTATTGCAATCCAATTTTAAGTTGAAATATAAAATCTTAAAAAATTCTATTGAATTTGTACAAATTTTAAAAAATGAGTAAATAGCTATCTTCTTTTCTAGAAGCCACCTCAATATTTAAAAAAAAAAAATTAGATAAATATGATCATAATATAACATCGATGCCCATCATCTACTCGTAAAATGTTCAATACAATTTCTCTCTATCATACATACTGTCCCACACAGCTAATTTGTTGGCCTCTGGTAAATCCATAACCTTAACATTATTTGAAATATTGAAACATTTTAAAACACTATCACTCTTAGCCAAAGGCTTAATGTTAATATCACTAATAGCGTCACAGTTCGGGTTACTAGTTGCAGCAAAGCTCGTCCAGATGTCAATCATTCGCTCGATTGTCTTATACTCTGAAGAATCCTTCGGTAACTTTTGTGAAAAAATATTATAGAACAGATAGCTTAGATCATCTCCATGGCATGCTCCTCGATATCCACTGCCACAAAATAAATTACGGATCCCATTAAAGAATGGGGAATCGAATGCAAACCGATAGAGATATGTTGGAGCTGTACTGTGTTCCAAACGTGACAGCACAGTGCGGTGTATGCCATGCCAGAACATTTTGTATGAAAGGAGCTGAAATAAATGTTAGTATTAAAACTATTATTAAATTGAAACATCGTGAGCAAGGGCATAGGACTTACATCCAGATACTGCATAGATGTGGTTTGTTCACATTCTTTATCACCAAAATGTGCCCGCTTTATTCGAAGACCGTATTCCTGACATTTATCACTTTCTCTGTTAAGATTTAGATCGAGAGGAACCAGGTACTCACAATCCTTGACTTCATCAAGAATAATCGGGTTTCTTTTTATATCTGGAAATGGTAAAATGACATACTTATGAAATACTTAATTTTAAAAATTAAGGTTCTAATGTCATTTGGGATAGGTAATATGTATGCCGGACTAGCTACTGACTTTACCTACAATCAAAATTATTAACAGAGGATACATTAGAATTTTGCGACTTTTAATATAGTACAGCGATGCCAACGAAAAAAAAGATAACAATGTGAAAGCTGACAGTTCGGGGTTAGTAAAAATGGAGCGCTATACGAAAGAACAACGCATTTTCATTGTTGAGCAATTTTTTTTAAAAATAATGAAGGTTTGTCAGCTACAGTGAAGAGAATAATTGAAAAATTCAATGAGACTGGGTCAATTAGTGATCTTAAACACTCTGGGTGTCCTGTCACAAGTCGTTGAACAGAAAACATCGAAGCGGTTCGCGAGAGTATTGCTGACAGTCCAGGAACATCAAATAGGCACAGTAGTCAAGAATTGGGTATTTCGAGAAGGTCTCTACAGCGAATTTTCACGAAAGATTTGAAACTTCATGTTTACAAAGTTCAATTGACTCAAGAACTGAAGACTACTGACCATGCAGCGCGAAGAGACTTCGTTGAATGGATTATGAAACAAAAACAAGTGGATGCTGATTTTTCGAACAAAATCAACTTCAGTGATGAAGCTCATTTTCATCTTGATGGCTTCGTTAATCGTCTAAATTGTCGCATTTGGGGTTCAGAAAACCCACGAGTAATTGTTGGAAAAAAAATGCATCCACAACGTGTGACTTTTATGTGCGGATTTTGGGCTGGAGGCATTATCGGACCATTCTTATTCGGCTGGTCAGGCAGTAACAATTAACGGTGTTCGTTATCGTGACATGATAACCCAGTTATTAGTGCCTAAATTACAAGATATGGGTTTGACCAACATGTGGTCTCAACAAGACGATGCCACATGCCATATACAGCCAGAGAAACAATTCAATTACTGCATGAGTCCATCCATCCATGGCCATCCAGATCTTGCGATTTAACAACCATTGGACTTTATTCTTTGGGGTTTTTTTAAGTCAAAGGTCTATGCAAACAAGCCCACGACCATCAACGCCTTGAAAGAGGAAATTGGAAGGTCTATTAATGAAATTCAGCCACATTTATGCGAAAAGGTCATAGAAAATTTCAATAAAAGAGTACGTACTCGCCATATTTTTATTGATTAGTGCGGATTTATTCTACATCTCGGAAGATCTCAATCGCTATCAAGGTAGGTACGAGGGCTTGAGTTATTATTCCAACTGTATGTGGGAGAAACTAAAATTCATATTGCAGAATGTAAATTAATCAAGCATTACCAGATCCTCACAAACTGTATTATGTTCTTTTCTTCACTGTCTTACCAAAGAACTGAACTATAAGGTTTTTAATAATGGTTTCTGGATAATGGATAATGAAAGTATCCCTGAAACACAAGAAGCTCGAGCCATCTTATCTGCTTCGAATTTTGCAATCGTTTCGAATGCTTAAACCTATAGAAGTATAGACAAATTGTTTTCAAAAAATTAAGCCACCCACAACAATACTTTTAAGCGAAATCTACAGAGACCAACACTTAGTTGCAGTTATTAACCCTACAAAGGTAATCATATTTTTTAGTACATTAAAGGTAATCATTCGTCGAATCGTCGAAGTAATCTTTGACTCCAATTTTTACGAAAAGTGTGCACAAAATGCTTGTTAATTTTAATAGTTAATAACCAGACCATTTCTTTTTTTAAGCAAAAAATCAAAAAAAAACATTTTTTTAAAAACTTTTGCCTTTATATTGAAAAATGTGTTGGAACCCCTGTTTTTTTTTTAGATCAGTTCATACTTTTTTTTTTTATAAAAAATATAAAAATAAGAAAATCTATACATATAATAAAACTGTAGGACTTTTCTTTGTCAGCTAAAAACTCAAAAACTACTGGACAGATTTTGATGAAACTTTTTTAAAATGTTCCTTAAGACTGTAAGACTGCTATAGGCTATGTCGTTTATAGCCACGTCCTTAGGAACAGTTTTTAGCCAAAATGTATTTTCTGAAGTGAAAATATATACATACACATATACCTTGCTACAAATGGATATTTATACTTTTGCGATCGTCAAACAAAAACAATACGTATCAATCAACCCTTTTCGAATGTATAGTATTCGAAAAGGGTTGATTTGTTTTCGCTGTGAGTGCTATGGTCAGTTATATATGTAGGTATGTATATTATGATCGAGAGACGTATAATACAAAACAGGTTTCATTTCAGAATTTCATTCGATAAGTGGTATGGTAAGAGTGTAGGGTTGGGGTTGGTAGTTTTTTGGATTCCAGAGGAAGAGGGAAAGAGAAGGAAATGCAGTATTATAAACAAGTAGCAAGATCAAGGAGAGGGAGGGCGATGCAGAGGGTGCACATTATGTATCCAATATATTACATCCATTATCGCTATCTCCACGCAACGCAGTAGGAATTTCATTCTGATATGACGTATCTATTTTTTGAAGTGAAAATATATATGTACATACAAGTTAACATAACATTCCCGAGTTTCATCTTCGTAAAACATCCGGCCAAAAATCAGCAATAGACAGTTCCCACACTTCATACTTCAACCAACATACGACACCCAGCAATAGTTCTCACACCTTCAAGTGACAATGCATCGTCGGCATATGACACCACTTCATCCACCGGCTTACGAGACACAGCAAATCAGCACATTCCAACACGTACTCCACGGAGATGTAAGTTAGCTTTAGGAAGTTTTTAGTTTGTAGAAGAAAATTGTATTGAGTTGAATTTGGACAGTGATTGAATAAAGAGGTCTCTCCTCCGAAAATAATATTTTTTTTTAAAATAAAAGTAATTTTTATTTAACTGGCGCCCGAGCAGGGACAGTGGTTAGTCTGTGCGCGAACAATTTTAAAGTGTAAACCGTAAACACAGTGCCGGTATTATTTTCTTAAAAATAAAAAAAAAAAAAAAAAAAAAAAAATCCGTGTGAACTTTCTTTTAAATAAAGAAAACATAGTATCGGTTAAGTTTTTCCTGAAAGACGAAAAAAAAATTTTTTTGTGTCCTAAGAAAGCACAATAGTTCGTCCCTAAAAACGGAAAAATAATAAAAAAAAAAAAAAAAGTGTCCTAAGAAAGCACAATAGTTCGCGTCACAAAGACATTAAAGAACAAGTTTCCAGCGAAATTGAGAACGGGCACAGACCGTGACCAGTTAGGAGCTCGAGTACGGATCATCAGCCCCATCAACGGCAGGAAATACAGTCGCCACTGTCAAACCCATGGAATATTTAAAATATTTTTATTTGTAAGTTTATAAACATTAAGAATTAAAAATAGAAATCCTAAGAAAGTTTCAAACGTAAAATCAAACTGATATCTGTATGTTAAAATAGAAATCCTAAGAAAGTTTCAAACGTGATATCAAACTGATACCTGTATGTTAAAAAGAAATCCTAAGAAAGTTTCAAACGTAAAATCAAACTGATATCTGTATGTTAAAATAGAAATCCTAAGAAAGTTTCAAACGTGATATCAAACTGATACCTTTATTTTAAAAATTAAATCTTAAGATTACCTCCTAATTATATTAAAATAATAGAACAAAAATACATTTTTAATCATGCCCAATACAAGATCAGGAAGTAGTAGCAATCCCCAACCTTTAACAACTCTATCAGAAAATCCCATCCCAGGGGCACGAGAAAACCCACCATTGGTACGCGAAATTCAGAATGACATAAACCACAACAACTCTTTTCAATCCACATCGTCCAGAACGGATACACGACAAGCCCAGGATGTCGGTACAACGCCGGAACTAGATTCCCTAATATCATCAATCGTAAGCCGATTGATAAGAACTCAGGGACCAGCCATGGTTCAAAACGTATTAAACCCAAACGCTGATCAATTTGCTGGGGAAGATCAGATAATCGCCATAGAACATAGACATGATATTTCCGAATTAGATAAGATACCCGATGTGGTAAAATGCTTAAGGGAATTCTCTGGAAATCCAGCGGAATTCATATCATGGAAAAGAAGTGTTGACCGCATAGTAGAAACATACGACTCCATACGAGGTACCCCAAAATACTTTGGGATCCTTAATGTCGTAAGAAACAAAATTGTTGGCGACGCCGACATTGCGCTGGAGTCATACAATACTCCATTAAACTGGAATTGCATATCCAGATGTCTGGTCATGCATTACGCTGACAAAAGAGATTTGGGTACTCTCGAGTACCAATTAATATCACTTGTACAAGGAAATGACACTATACAATCCTTTTATCAAACTGTATATAATCACTTATCACTTATCCTAAACAAAATTGGTTGTTTAGAAATCAGCAGTGAGGCAATGAGAGTTCTCACTCAGTCGTATCGAGACAAAGCTCTCGATACTTTCATAAGGGGCCTTAAGGGTGACCTTCCTAAATTACTGGCGATACGTGAGCCAGGAGACTTACCTCAAGCTTTACATTTGTGCCTCAAACTCGAAAACATGAATTTTAGGATTTCCCATGCAAACCAAAATTTAAATAAAAAAACTTCTATTCCCGTGCCATCTTCTGCAGCACCCAGACTTCAATTAAATAATTTCGGACAACCACAGTTCAGAGGAAACCATAATTATCATCAATCTTTCGTTCCCCAGGGAGCACCACCACGTTTCCAATCTAATCAACAGCACTACATACCTCAAACGAAATATCAATATCAAAACAATAATCAGCAAAATTATAGGCAACAATTCCAAGGAAGACGTACACCACCAAACGCAATAATCCCTCAAATCAAAACAGAACCAATAAATAATGACCAGAGCATGCAACCCCGAACAATGAATCTTCAGAATAGGTATCCGTATCAATCTCAAAATAGAGGTCCACAAGGAACACAACAAATTACTACAACTAATAACCCCCAAAGAAATTATCATATAGAAACAGAAGACCACACTGAAAAAGAACTCGTTGATTACTGTCAGCCTGATGAAAGCGAAGCCTTGGAACTTTGTGACCAATTCCAAGATCTAAATTTTTTAGACTAAACAGCTCTTCGCTTCCTTACTATGAATTCAAAACGAAGAGCGGGAAATACTTAAAATTTTTGCTAGACACAGGATCGAACAAAAATTATGTAAAACCATATCATATAGCTAATCCAACGGCAAATAATAACTCATTCTTTGCAAATTCAGTTTCTGGCAAAACCAAAATTACGCATCATGCTAATATAGAAATATTTGGCCCAGAAATAGGTACTATCAAGTTTTTCATTTTAGATGGACTCGATTCTTTTGATGGTATCATTGGAAACGATACCTTGAAGGAAATGAGTGCAGTGATCTACACTGACAAAAATTATTTCATTCTTAATAATAAACATATATTCCCACTAAAACAATTCAAAGCACAAGCGGTAAACAGTATCGACATTCGCACCTCACATCTAAATCCTTCTCAAGAGAATCAGCTTAGAATAATCATATCTACATTCCCAAACTTATTCAGTGAACCAGATAAGAATCTCACTTACATTACTACTGTCCAAGGTGAAATCAGAACAACTTCTGATAGCCCTGTTTATACAAGATCTTATCCTTATCCAAGAGCGTTAAAAGAAGAGGTGGATAAACAAATAAGTGAACTTTTAGAAAATGGGATAATACGACCATCACGGTCACCTTACAATTCCCCTATAATAATTGTATCAAAAAAACTTGACGCGTCCGGAATAAAAAAATACCGGCTTGTAATTGATTATAGAAAGCTAAATTTAGTCACAATACCTGACAGATACCCCATTCCAGAAATTAATGATGTACTTTACAATTTAGGAAAATGTAGCTACTTCACGTTAATCGACCTTAAAAGTGGATTCCACCAAATACCACTAAAAGAATCTGACATAGAGAAAACGGCATTCTCTGTCAACAACGGTAAATATGAATTTACCCGTTTACCTTTTGGGCTGAAAAATGCCCCATCCATTTTCCAACGCGCCGTAGATGATATCTTACGTGAACATATTGGCATTCGATGCTATGTGTACATAGATGATATTATCATTTTTAGTCAAACGGAAGAACAACACTACGAAGATCTCAGAACCATATTCAAAATTCTAAACGATACAAACGTTAAGGTTCAAAAAGACAAATGCGAATTTTTAAAATCTGAAGTTGAGTTTCTCGGATTTATTGTATCCAAAACGGGAATTAAAACAAACCCAGCCAAAGTTAAGGCAATCGCTGAATTTCCTAAACCAGAAACATTAAAAGATCTCAGATCATTTTTGGGCATGTCCGGTTACTATAGACGCTTTATTCGCGACTATGCAAAGGTAGCCAAACCCCTGACAGCCCTTCTAAGAGGGGAAGATGGACGAGTGTCCAAAACCCAATCAAAAACTAAAATCATTCATTTAAACCAAGACGCTATTGAAGCATTTGACAAAATCCGAAATTCATTAATATCCAACGACGTCATGCTGGTATATCCAGATTTCAGTAAAAGTTTCGAACTCACAACAGACGCCTCAAACTTTGCACTGGGCGCAGTGCTAAGCCAGGAAAACAAACCAATCATGTTCCTTTCAAGAAGTTTAAACAAAACCGAAGAAGCATACGCAACGAACGAAAAAGAAATGCTTTCAATAATTTGGGCTCTAGGTTCCCTTAGAAATTTCCTATACGGATCCAAAAAAGTTATTATATTCACGGATCATCAACCACTGACGTACTCACTGAGCAATAAAAATACAAATGCTAAGATGAAACGCTGGAAATCCATATTAGAAGAATATAATTACGAACTAAAATATACTCCAGGGAAATCCAACGTTGTAGCAGATGCTCTATCACGTCCTCCACAATCAATTAGTTTACTTTCACACATTTTAAACTTAACACCTTCAATACACAGTGAAGAAAACTCGGCACATAACCTTATTCAGTTGGTCGAAACGCCAATAAATGTCTTCCGAAATCATCTAATTTTAAAAACGGGAAACGTTTCGAGTCATAAAGCCACGACACATTTTAAACATTTTACTAAGCACATTATAATAGAACCAAATTATACTAAAGAAAAACTAGTAGGAATTTTCAAAAGATTTCTAAACCCAACCATCCTAAACGGAATAATGACCTCGGAAGAAGTCATGAGCTTAATACAGGAAATTTACCCTTTATACTTCAATAACTATAAGATTAGATTCGCAAGAGCAGAAGTTGAAGACATTCCATCACAAGAAAGACAGAATGAAATCATTATAGAAACTCATAAAAGAGCCCACCGTGGCCCTGAAGAAAATAGGAACCAAATTATTCAAACTTATTTTTTTCCTCAAATGTCCAAAAAAAATCAAACAGATTACTAGATTGTGCTCAACTTGTAAGAAAAGTAAATATGAACGTCATCCAAATAACCCGAAATTGGGAGAAACCCCAATACCTAATTACCCAGGACAAATAATACATATTGATATATTTGCAACCGAAAAACACTCAGCCTTAACCGCAATAGACAAATTTACAAAATTTGCTATTACTAAATGTATAAAATCAAAATCAACAGAAGATATCAGAGAACCACTCCGTGACATTATTTTTAGATTTGGCGTTCCCGAATATATTGTCATAGACAATGAAAAATCATTCAATTCAGAAAGTATTATGTTTATGCTAAAAGATGTACTGAATATACAAGTCTTCACGACACCACCTTACAAAAGCTCCATAAATGGGCAAGTCGAACGATTTCACTCCACCCTAGCTGAAATCATGAGATGCATTAAGCCAAACGCTTATAATAACAAATTCGAAGAACTGCTCGAAATAGCAACAAACGAATATAATCACTCCTTTCATGCCACTACTAAGAAGAAGCCGGTAGACCTATTCTTTGGCAGGACCGTCCCTTTCGGACCAGATGACTATGAAAAAACTAGACAAAGTAACATCGAAAAACTCAAGCAAAAACAGGAAAAGGATCTTAAGTATCATAATAAACAGAAACAGGAAATTAAAAACTATAGCCCAGGTGACCAAATCTACGTAAAAATAAACAAGAGACTAGGGTCAAAACTAACGAATCGGTATAGGAAAGAAATAGTACAGGAAAATTTTAAAACCACTATAAAAACAACATCCGGTAAAATAGTCCATAAAAGCCACATACGAAACTAGAACGAAGAAATTGTCCCAAATCTAAACCAGGGTTAAATTATTTCCATTTTTTCCCTCCCTTTCTAGACTGTACGCCGTAGGCTGCTTAGCCGATGTCCAAATCTTGGACTATACAAGCTCCCAACTAGTTTCCATCAAAACCGGAATGGCCAAAGTACAAACTGGAAATATTAAATTAATCCACGACATTGATCTAGGAGCGTATCAGAAATTGGTGGATAATATCGCTGAAACGGTACACAAAAATATAAGTACTGCCTATTCAATTTATCCCTTCCTGTCCTACGAAGTATCTCAGCTCCAAAACTTAATCGAAAAACTTACCCCGATACGAACTAAAAGATCTTTAAATTTCATTGGAAGCGCGTGGAAATGGATTGCAGGAAATCCGGACCACGACGACTTCAAAATTATTCAGGGAAAAATAAACAAGGTATTAAAGAATAATAATCAACAGGTATTAATTAACAAAAAAACAATAGAAAGAATAAACAAGATAAGTAATATAACTAATGAAATATTTAAAAGATTGAAGAACAATAATACGCTTAAGGACAACCTTGCTTTAAGCACTCAATATAATATTAGATTACTAAAAGAGGAATTATTAAATATCGAATATGCCGTGCATTGGGCAAGAAAGGGTATAATAAATTCTTATATTTTGTCTATGATCGAAATTAATGAAATTAAAGACATATTAAAAAATGAAAACGTTGAATACAATAACCTAGAAGAAGCACTAGACTTCGCCGAACTTAAAATCGCAATAAACAAGGAAACTATTATCTATATCATAAGTATACCCAGTACAACTAAGGAAATATGTAATAATATCTTGATCAAACCTATTAAAAAAGAAAATATAACAATAAAAGTCGAATACAAAGAAATTTTAGAATGTCCAAATAATATATACGGCATTAAGTTAGTATGTAAGGAATATAATAATTTAAAGATCTGTAATAATAACAATTTAGTGGATATTAGTAAGGATACGTGTATACCCAAACTACTAAGAAGTCTACATTCGGATTGCACCCTAGTTAACAGTCAACATTTAACTCCAGTTGAGGAAATCTCATCAGGAATCATATTGCTTAACCAATACAACGGATCGGTGATTATAAATAACGAAAAAACAAACCTAACAGGCACATTTTTACTAAAGCTTGAAAACGCTACAGTGATTATTAGAAACAGAACCTATGCATCCAGCACGGTTTCCAGATACAAGCCATTACCTGCAGTAGCGCAACCTTCATCTGACGTGAGGAACACCGAAGAATTCCTATCCTTGGAATTGTTGAAAGAGCTAAATCTTAGGAACATCAAAACCATCGAGCTATTGAAGACTAATAACCAACCATACATAATAACCTGCTTTGTGCTATCAGGGATAATAACTATCTCCCTCATAGTCATGATCATACGATTTTTTCACTCCAGTCACTCCAGGCCAACATCCAAAGATAACACCATCATAGAGCTCAACGAAAGATCCGAAGAAGTGGCCTCAGCAACACCATCAATAGAAGCACATGAAAAACAATCATGTAAGACCGAGCACGAAAAACCATCCTTCAAACCCCGAAGGATAAACCAAATACCATTCTTTTAAAATCAAACGAGGACGTTTGAGACTCAACAGGGAAGAGTTAACATAACATTCCCGAGTTTCATCTTCGTAAAACATCCGGCCAAAAATCAGCAATAGACAGTTCCCACACTTCATACTTCAACCAACATACGACACCCAGCAATAGTTCTCACACCTTCAAGTGACAATGCATCGTCGGCATATGACACCACTTCATCCACCGGCTTACGAGACACAGCAAATCAGCACATTCCAACACGTACTCCACGGAGATGTAAGTTAGCTTTAGGAAGTTTTTAGTTTGTAGAAGAAAATTGTATTGAGTTGAATTTGGACAGTGATTGAATAAAGAGGTCTCTCCTCCGAAAATAATATTTTTTTTTAAAATAAAAGTAATTTTTATTTAACTTACACATATACCTTGCTACAAATGGATGTTTGTACTTTTACGATCGTGCGATGCGACAGGAACAGGACAAACAAAACAACACTATTTGTTTTCGCAGTGGTCAGTTTGTATATGTAGGTATGTATGGGATGGGATGTATGGGATGTGGTGCGTGCGGCAGTATGGCATGGGGTATAGTATTAATAATGACCTAAGCAATACAATTCCTGTGCACGGGCAAAGCTGGGCGGGTACAGCTAGTATAACATAAAATCATAAGAACTTAAAAATTAACTCATTAAAGAACAAAAATAAAATAGCTATATCGCAAAAAAAATAATTCATTTTGACCATTTGTTACAAAGCTCAACTTTATATGCTCCCAGCATATGCTTTCCTTGTAGGTACGTATCGTATTATTACTTGGTCAAGCGAAATTTTTTTTAAGGACAATATGTAAAAATGTTCCCTTTTCTTTACATTTATTGCATCAACGTGTCTTATCTTATTTGTTCGTTAATTTTGGTGGAACGGTTTTTTTTTAAATATTAGGTCGAATCGAGTTACCTAGAAGGTATAATCTTCGTCGTTTCGACGAACATTGGCGCCATTTTTCGATAAAAACAGTTTTTTCGACGAAATTCCACAAACTAGAAGAGCTTAGAGATGGCTAGTGTGACACGGAGAGAAGATGCGATCGGAATAAAAATCGAAGAGAAAATCGAAAAAATTAAATAGATGTTCGTCGAATCGACGAAGATTACCTTTCTAGGGTTAGAGAAAGTTTGCATCAAATTACGCAGGTCGATTACACAAACTTTATTATGAATATGATTATTCCAAACGCAGTAAATGGCGAAAACATTTTCTAAATATGTACCTATATTCATTAATTTTTCATTAAATGTATTTCTTAAAAGGTTAAATATATTTACACAAATATTTAAATATTTGATCTCTTAAATTCATTTACCTGAAACGAATACTATTCCCTCATCAGAAGTACCACCGATCATCAGAGGAATCTGATTACTCCAAGTTGTTTTCATCATCTCCAATGGGTCTTTTGGAATAACACACTCATCAGTTAAAAACGGTTCAACTACAGGAGCAAATGCAAATAGAATTCGGTTTCGTTTTTCATCATTGGATAATATCGTTATCGCCGCCTTAACAATATCTGGACCGCTCGCCTTTGCTAGAAATTCATAAACACTCTGATCGTTATCTGCACCTTTATAGCCGAGCAAAACCGCTAAACGGTATGCCCAATTGTTCATTGGTGGTATTGTCCAGTGGCAGAGGGCACTACCGGACTGCGCGATGGCCTTATGAAATAGACCCTTAGTTTGATGGGATATCATTAGAAGATGAGTAGAAGCACCACCAGCACTTTCTCCAAAGAGTGTTATATTGTTGGGGTCACCACCAAAGCGCGATATGTTTTCCTTTACCCAACGAAGTCCCAAAATTTGGTCCTTAAGACCAGCGTTTCCTGGAATGTTCAACTTCGGATCGTCCAAGCTGAGGAAACCTGACAAAAATCAATTCCATTATTAAGGCAAAAAGTATATAAATAACTCAAATTATACCGAATGGACCAACCCTATAAGTAAGTGATACAAAAACGACATCCTTAGACATGAAATAGTCTGGCCCATACATGTCTCGTGTGGCTTCTCCAACTTCAAAGCCACCACCATAAATCCAAACCATTACAGGCATTGACTTTTCTGGGTTCAACTAGAATGAAATTTATCAATTTATCAAATTGATTCCATGTCTCAACGGCTGCTACTTACATTTCTGGAGAACACATTTAGATATAAGCAATCCTCAGACCCTCTGTACTTTTTGAATGTGTCATTCTTTTGGAGAGGTATTTCGCAGGATTGGGTGCAGTCTTTTATATCTGTCCATGGCTCAAGCGGTATTGGTGCCTTAAATCGAAGTTCACCAACGGGCGGTTTGGCAAAAGGTATCTTTTCAAAGCTATAATAAGATTCTCCGTAAACTGAGTTGCGTTTCACGCCCTTAATAAATCCTTTGTCGGTTTGAATTTGAACTGTTTCGTTTGTTTTCAGAAAACTTTGCTGCACTTTGTAATGGAAAACCCTGCAAATGAAGTGGTATAACATGTAGATAAATGTTAAATAAAATTGCAGAAAACAGTGATGTAAGTTTTTTTTCGAAAATGTTTATCTAATCTCATAAATTGTGGACGCAATATTTAGTACGTTGGAGTATGGAAAGAAGAATCACTGTCTCAATCTCAATCCCTCAATAGTAGCTGTATGTTAGCTGTTAATTCCGTTAATTCATACCGCTAAAAGCTGGCAAGTCTGTCCGAGTGGATGAAATGCGGTCAGTAATGCTTCGAAAGGGAGCTCAAATGGCTCTAAGTTATTAAAGTGGCACTAGAATGACCGCGAAAAACTTGAGGATTTGTATACTGCGGGATGGTGCTGTGAAATAACGCCAAACATTGTTTGTGAAATAAAGCCGAATTCAGATAGAAGGTAAAAGAGTTTGCAAAGCCAACTGTACTTGTTAGAAAAACAAGTGAACCTTTCCGTAATCAATTCTTGTTGACTGTAACTCGATTTTCATCTATTAGTTGATGAACTTTGAGTGACACACGTCGCGTCGTATTAATGGCAAATTTGATGGAACCAATACTTGTTTTTGAAATCTGTGAAGGTTTTAGAAAGGGAAGCCGCGTACATACCCGCGCACAATCTAGGTTTTAATTTAATTTTAATTTAATTAAGTTAACAATCTAGATTTTAATTTAATTTTATAAAGTACTAAAGTACTTTTATAAATAAATTCAATTAAAAGTAGGTACTTTTGTACGTTATAATGTGTGCAATGCAAGCGCAGTGGTTGAGTTTGATAATGAAAATTTAGTTAGAATTCCAACATTAAGTGCTCCACATAACAATTCGACGCAAGAAGACCTTCGCGGTAAATTGAAGTTATTAAGTGAGATAAAAAAGGACTGTGCTTGGCTTAAAATAAGTGGTATTCTCGAAATTTTCACCGAAGTTTGTGGAAGAGTTGAAACTAGTGCTTCTGTTCAGTTCGGCAAAGTTCGGCGACAAAGCAGACAACCTATAAGCATCCGAAACAGTTCTTTGCCGAAAACTCCCACATCTGTTTCAGAACTATGTGAAATTTTTAAAAGTCCAAGTGTGATGTATTAATGATCGAATATACTTGTTAGGTTTACCCGTTCATTTATATTTTAATGAGCAATAGATCGGAAAAGATGTACCTACCTCCATGCCCATGGCTCTTTTGTCACCGATTTTGAAAAAGGCTTAAGAAATGCTTTGCAGAAAATAAGGAAGCAAAGCCCCTTTATCGCAAATTTTGAGTTCTCCCTCTGCTAAAACCGAAGAATATGGAATCACCGTTTGAACTTCTCAACAACGAAGCGGTGTACAACTCAAATTTAAACGTTAAGTTATAAAAATGTCTTCCCAAGTGAATTACCCAAAAGGAGTCTGATGATGAATTAGCGGTGTAGTTCAAAATATGTAGTTCAAATTGACTGTCCCTGCGGGATATCACTGGTAAATGTATAAGTCAGGCAGGAAAGACCATCACTTTCAGAATGGTAAGCACACTTTGACTCCTTTTATTGTACCATTAACTCTCTTCTTCCTTATAGTCATCGCCATCAAACGCCACAAACGTGACAATCAGACTGAGGGAATGAAACCACTGAAGAGGACAACCGACTGAACATACCAGCATTCTTCTACAAACAAGCCGAAAATTAATTTCGAAAAAAGGCTCCACATATAAAATATTAGACAGAAACCAATGGGATTCACAATATGTCCTACACTAAGACGAATCAATTTCAATATATTTACAGATGGTTCCAAAACACCAGAGGAAGTTGTCCCGGTGGCTTTTCAGAAGAACTAAATCTAGGCCTCTCCTTTTTGAAATCAGCATTTTCTAAAGATGGAGGGTGGATGTCGATTAAAACGGTAGCGCAAAATGATATTATCATATTATACAATGACAGTATTCAACGAAAAAAAATCTAAAGCGTTCGAAGATTACCGCTTTTCCCTAACAAGGTATCTGGTCACTGTGACCAGAGTATATCCAACTGTGACATCCCGCAGGGAACTGTGCAGCAGACCAGTATTCTTTTTTTGGAAAACTGAATGGCATAGGCCCATAGATTAGGTTGAAGTGGCTGCCGGCAGAAGGTCGACGCACTTAGACCATTTAGGTCCCTTGTGATACCACATGAATCTAAAAATTTCGTCCTACTCGTTGAACCAGTTTCAGCTTTTTATGAAGCAAAGGAGACTACGAATGTCTAGGTTTGTTAGATCGTTTAGATCATTGTAGTAGGAGGCTCCGAAAGTTTCCGTTTTCGGGAGAGTGGCGGACAAGTGCAGAGGAAGTGCTGAATAGTTTCCTCCTCCTCCTCGTCCAAGCAACTTCTACAAAAATTTGAGAGTACGCCAAGCCTTGTTGCATGTCTACCTATAAGACAGTGTCCCGTAATGACACCTATTGTGGCGCCGATATGCCTAAGGTTTGTTCTTAGGTGGACATGTGGCACGTGCGACAGTCTAGGGCTGTAGTTAGAGTTAATAGAGACTGATTCCAGGCACTTAATTGCAGCCTGACTATCCGAGAAGATGCGGATATCTTTAGCGGATATCACGGTTTCTTTTAGCCAGGATAAGACTTCCTTCATTGCCATTATTTCCGCCTGAAAAACGCTACAGCGATCTGGGAGACGGAAGGAGAGACTGAGGTTTAGTCAATCAGAAAAAACACCACCTCCTACACCATACGACGTTTTCGAATCATCTGTGAAGAATTGAACCGCTTTATCATCAATGAAAGTCCCCTCCTCCGAGAATGACCTATTGGGGATAGAGACTTGACAGTTTTTATCAAACTGTAGTTGTGGTATGGTGTAGTCGAGGTTTTTCGGAAGAGTCTTAAAAGTATTTAAGATGGCAGCATGGCCAGTTGTTTTGCTGGTCCACAGTGAAGTTGCTTTCAAACGAACTACTGAAGATGTTGCCGTTTGTTTGCTGAAGATATCGATAGGAGTCAGGTGAAATAGATTGTCATGTGCAGCAGAAGGTGTAGTGCGAAGAGCTCCACTGCTACACAAGCAAGCGGTTCCTTGGACTTTGCATAGTTTATTGCGATTTGTCGCTTTATCTAAAGCAGTCCAACATACAGCCACACCTTACGTAAGTATCGGCCCATAGGATAACCACTGTGGCGATGGAAAGACAACGTTAAGATTAAACTTACGAGAAGTTACTATGAATCAGGATAACGGACAATGGATGCAAGGTAAAAATGAGGTATAGACTTTTAAGTGTCAAACGACTTTAGAGTGAACAATTAGATACGGTTCAGTGGATTTTTTACTAAAAAATGAATGCCTGACCTTTATCCAATCGTAGCAGTGATTGATCTGTAACTATAAAAATTTTAGTCAAAATCGGAAATTAATCAATAGAACTAGCAGACGTAATACACTTTTACCTTATCTTTTATTCATCTTAACTGATATACCAATTATGTAGATAGGTACCTAACTACCAGGTAAAATACCTTTCTTATGATCTTAGAGCCAATGCTAGATTTTAGATCACCCCCAAATTATCGTGCGCGATCATCGAAACATTTATCTGTGAATATAAATAAAAGTTGCTATTTCATAACATCGATGATAATCAAATCACAATCATCCAAATTCAAATTCAAGGAATCGGGAACAAAAATGTCTAGACACAACAAAAACATCTATGTTCATACTAGACAAACGTAGGTGCGTGATTAGATTATGTTGTCAAAGTCAAAAAAACTAAACCAGCATTATCAATAGATCCATAACGTAATGAGTTTACTACACTGAAAATAAAATACCAGGTAATATTGACAAAATTCCATTGTAAAATTTCAACAAAACCAGTTTTGTTGAACTGAAAAAAAATTGTTGTAATGATAAATGAAAATTATCAATACAACATAAGTTTTATCAATTTGAACGATATTTTGTCAAACGGATAAAACATTTACTAAAAACCTACTTTGTCAGATTAACAAAACACAATTTTCAGTCTAATAAATCGATAGTTTATCAATTTAACATATTTATTGTTGAATTAACAAAGTTTTTGTTACATCCATAAAAACAGAACCAAAAATCACTTTTGTAAATGTCTGTAAAATTTACAAAACTTATGCAAAATGTTTGTTAGCCAAACAAAATACAATCTATCAATAATACAAACATTTTGTTGGAATGATAAAAATGATTGTAGATATGACAAAAAGTTTGTCGAATTGATAACACACGTGTTGAATCGATAAAAATACAGTTTAAACATTGTAATCCTTTGAATGCAATGCTATTAATGGCGCATTTTCACACGCGAAGTAGCAAGTAAGAAAAGCAGCAAGTTTGTTTGTGCGCCAAATATAATCAGTGAAAAGTGTTAAAAAAAAAACATTGCAAGTAGGTAATTAGATGAGTCAGTGAACTAAAACTTTCTTCCATAAAAGAAAGCCGCATATGAAAATATTTTAAAGGTAAGTGAAAGAAATGAGTATGATAATGTGTAGGTATAGAATATCTAATAAAAAATTATATCAGAATGACAGTTTCTTAGAGGTAGATCTAGATGCAAAAGCTTTATTATTAGTTCTTAAAAAAACTCTGTTAAATGGAAATTATTTTAGGAACTATCCTTCTTAAGGTAACTTGGAAAATCGCCTTCGGGTAAAATGCCAAATATTTTAACAAAATTCGAGTCCTTAAAAGCTGTGGGCTGTTTACAAGAAATTTACATAATTGAGGAACCCAGGTCCAGCACATCTCGTGGTCGTGAAATAAGAGTTGCTGTTGCTTTAGGTAAAATTAAAAAATTAAAACAGTATAATGTTCTAATAAAATCTTTATATAGTGCAAAGGGAAGATGTTCAAGACCATTTGAATGCAATTTTAGCGGAAAATCGTTCATGGGCTGAGCTCGAAAATCTTTGGACGTCGACCTCTAAATACAGGCTTTCTGGAATGTTAAAATTGAATTCAACGGCCGAAATTATGAGTAAATGGAGAGCTTATAAGCGACCTCTTGGATACAAATTGGTAAGAATTGCAAGGAATTTGATAATATGTATAAGATTTTTTAATTTGCAAGTTTATTTTTATAATAATTTAAATAGATCAACATTGACTTCAAGACTATGCTCCCTGATTCTGCAGATTTCGAAATCGTATGTGCTGCAAAATACGATCGAATCATGAAAATGCTTCAGTCCAAACTAAAAGACGCATAGAACTTAGCGACATTGAAGGAGATGAATAAATCTGTATCTGTATCGGAAGGTAAGTATGATATCATACCTTATTAAATAGTTTAAAAATTGTTAACTGATTCATTGACCAAACTTTTTTTATATTCTCGTAGGTATATTACAACAAACGCATTTTTTTCTTTTTCTAAATAGATGGGCGATTCGTTTGGCGATTCCTACAAAAATGAATTGCATTTAATTTGTTTAATTACTTTTTTAAATAAATCTAATTACTAAACTTATTTGCTTTGCGTATAATTTATAAGACCTACTTCATTTTACAGACATATTTTGAATATAATTTCTTTATATCTATAGATAAATACTTCAAAATTAGGTTAAAGGACAGAACAATTAACAGATTATTTCTATTCAAACAACAATTCTGTTGGTGAATCAACAAATTAATATGCTGGAGCTGACAAAATGTTGCTATGTAACCAACAATCTGGTTATTGATTCAACAAAACACAACGGTACTACTGAAAAAATATTTCTGTACAATCAACAATATTTGCTGTTGATTTCACAAAATACAATAGCTGAATTGACAAAAGACTTCGATATTATTAACAATTTTTTTGTTAATTTGACAAAAAGATAAAGGTCAAAATGATAAATTTCTTTGTAAAATGAAGAGCATTTTGGTTAGTTTAACAAAATATTTTTATACGTACAAACAAACAATTTTTGTTACCATGACAATTTCTTTGTCATCACAACAAATATTTTGGAACATGATAAAACTTATCAACATTTTGTCAATCTGATAGAAAGATTTTGTTGGACGTATATTGACAGAAAATTTGTTGAATTAAGCCTCATTTTTATCAAATATACCAAGGTTTTATTTTCAGTGTATTTACTTTCGCTTTTCACCATGCGTCACATTATTTACAATAAAGCAAGTCCGCTGAAACCTTAATCAAAATGTAAATAATAAAAAACAAACAACTAACGAAATACTAACGGATACGATAATTGAACTTAAAAAAAGAGACACTCTAGCTAAAGAAAGAAACAGTAGACTAGAATATATTCAAAATAATACAAATTTTCGTCGAAATTATAATAATTCCAACCCCAAAAACACTCAAAACTAAATCAAAACAAAATTCGGGAAGATACTTCTTCCTGTCCTATGTTATTTTTAACCTCGTTTAGGTTACTCACTTGAAGGTCATCTTAAATTTTTCCAGGAAGCTTAGTTGTGCCATGATCTTTTGACTTGTATTCACACGGATTAATAATTCGATCGATATATTACTTCTAAATTACTAGATAGATACTGTTTTAATACAGCAATCCGTAACGTCTGTCACTTTGCGTAAAGCCCCGAGCGAACTGAAGCTGAAGCGATGACCAGATGGCTGACGGACCGACGACGCGACGAAGACAAACAAGATTAGATTAGATTGTAGGGGAGATGTGGTATCCCAAATCACTGCGGTTACAAGAGGGCCAATTGTGATATCCCCCATTTTAGAGCTCATCTATATGAACTACGATACCAGAGTTTGTTTGAAAAGTGTCTAGCTCTTTGAGTGAGCTGTCAGCTATACCCGCTGCTTCGAGGTAGAATTTACTTAGATAACGGTGGCGTTTTTTGATTGAACTGTTATAGTCACATTGTCACATTACATATTGTTCTGCTGTTTCTACCTCCTCGTTGCACGCACAATCTTCATGTCTTGTGTTCATGTTCATAAAGTGCTTTTTGACACGACATTGCCCTGTTAGGAAGCATGTGACCAATCGAATCTGACATCCAGTTAATTGTAGTAGTTGCTTCCTTTTTGTTGGAAACTGTTTGGCATAAAGTTTTTGGCTTGCCTGTTTCCTTCGGTATCCCAAAAATGGAGCTTTTTTCCTTCTAGCCAAGTTTGACACTACATTATAGTGTTTATTGGTAGCCCGCAGAATGGTCTTGGCATCATGAATTGAGATGCTAATTCTGGCTAATTCGTCTGCTTTTACTTAACCTTCATATTCACTTTGCCCTGGCACACATATCAGTTGGACTTTGTTTGTGGTGGCCAGTAGTTGTAGGAGTTGAAGGCAGTCCCAGACTAGATTTTAAGTTATTTTATGTTGCGAAGTCAATTATTGCACATCACTAAAACTAACAATGCCCAAACCTATCCACATACAGCCGCTCATCCTCGATGACAGACGAAACAAATACACCAAAAGACAACATATATCAAATCACAAATTACATTATAAACAACAAACATTATATACAAATTACTTATATTACATATAACATAAAACAAAACACATAAATGTCACTAGTGTACGAAGTAGTGTACAATTACTTCTCATCGAAATTCGAATAAAACTATTATAACGTTGTGAACGTCGTGTCTTTCCTTTTACATTTTGGTTTCTTTATTTGTCCAATAAAAATACATGTCGTAACATTTGGTCCTTCTCGGTTACATTTGTTCTTTTTGCGTCTAATTTAAATGTTAATTGTTAATTGTATCTGAACTTTGACAAAAAATTCAATACAAGTAAATTTGACAAAAAAAAAGTGGGGTTAGAACGTGCAATACAAAGTGCAATACATTTCTTGACGTGTAAAAACCAAAACTATATGAAATTTAACTTAAATTATATTAAAACTTAAATCTATTTACATTTGGTGTGTGTGTTAATCGTTATTATACGCGTCGTGCAACGAATAAATCGCCAGATAAGTATCCAGCTGTATTCAGAATCCCGAGGATTGAGGAAAATTGATCTGTGACGCCTACAACAACAATTACCAACATCCAAACGCAGCAAAAGCAAGTAAGTTTTGCTTTTTATTACTACCTTTAACCTACAAATATTATATTATCTAAATAATTAACTAACTACGTGCATAAACATAATGGCCGAAGGTAATTTTAACTGCGGTATGTTGCAAAAAGGCGTTTTAACCATGGTAGTCAATAGTTTCACCAGCTTTAAGAACTGCACCAAGAAACGTAAGCAACAAGCATATGTCTCAAGTCGTCTTGATATGTTGGAGGAGAATATGCGAGTTGCCAGGCAGTATCACGAGGCAATCGTCGGGGCCGGAAGACTTGAAGCTGAGCTGAAATTGGAAGAATTATTTGTTGTGTACGAGCAAATTCAAGAAATTTACCTCGAGTATCGCAGCGATTTGATGGAAGCGTTGGAGAAATTCTCCCAGGCAGCTGCAAGTGTTGCTCCAGGTGAATCGACGGCATCCAGCAGCAAAATTAGGCTTCGCGAAATCGATATTCCGAAGTTCAGCGGCTCGTACACATCATGGAGGTCTTTCCAAGGTCTGTTTGAGTCCATGGTCCATAACAACGCATCGTTAAGTGACATTGACAAGATGCATTACTTAAAATCTTGCTTAACGGGTGAAGCTGAGCGACTGCTGCAACATCTTCCTTGCGATGCGGGTAACTACGCAAAGGCATGGGAGCTGCTTACTTCGCGCTACGACCACAAACGCGTGCTGGTCAATGCACAGCTGAAGTTGCTTTTTGGACAATCGTCATTATCCAAGGAATCAGCGAATGGACTGAAGGAGTTGCTGGACACATCTCAGGAGTGTGTTCATGCGTTGGCGAACTTGGGGTTGCGGGTAGAACATTGGGACGCGATTTTGATTTACGTCCTACTTCACAAATTGCCGAATTCTACCCAGCAGCTATGGGAAGAGAAGTTGGGGAACCTCAAGGAGCTGCCAACGTACAAACAGTTCACCGAATTTTTAGAGACTCGCTTCCGCACTCTTGAGGTGGTCGACCAGCAGGACCTGAACGGGAGTTCCAGGCCTTGGGTAAGAAGTGCTTCAGCTGTGAACACGAGGAATCGGTCGTATACAGAGGCTCAGCGGGTATTTTTAGCAAAGACGTCTTCTAGAGATGCTCTTCCATGTCAGCTGTGTTACCAAGGACAACATGCGCTGAGGAAATGTCAACGCTTCCTGAATTTTAATGCGATCCAGCGAAAACAAGCAGTCGTGAATTCAAAGGTTTGTGACAATTGTCTTAGCTATGGGCACATGGTGCGAGAGTGTCCAAGCACGAAGTGTTGCTACTTTTGTCAACAACGTCACCATTCCCTTCTGCATGTTCATGATAATATTTACCAAAACGGCAACTACCAGGATTATAATAACAACAACTACCATCACAACAACAACAACAGGTACTACAGCAATAACACTGAGAGTAACAATATGCAGCCAACAACAACACAACGCTCACAACAGCCCAGATCCGGTAATGCGCAATCAAACCAGGTAGCCGTGAATCCAAACGCTCCTGTGTTTCAACCTTCGGAGGAACCGCAGCCATCGACGAGCAGGCAGATCAACACCTTCTACTCATTCTCACAACGGTCAAAGGTGATTTTGGCAACAGCTATGGTGAGAGTGCGATCAGCTGATGGACGTTTCCATGATCTGCGTGCTTTAATCGACCCCGGATCAGAAGCTACATTTATTTCCGAATCTGCGGCACAGTTGTTGAGGTTGAAGAGGCATCATGCATTTGTCGAGGTATCTGGGTTGGGGATGGTCAGCAGCGGCACAACACAAAATTATGTCGACATTACGTTTGCATCACGACATTCGACATTTGAGAGCGCCGTTAGGGCGTTCGTTTTCAAGTCGCTGACTGGGCTTCTTCCGACCCAGCAAATGATACCTGACAAATGGCAACATCTTTCCGGTTTGCGTTTAGCGGATCCTGATTTTTATGTTCCTGCGCCAGTTGATTTATTGTTTGGAATTGACGTTTTCGACGAAATACTCCTTCCAGACATTATACGCTGTGAAGATAAAGTAGCACCTATAGCACAAAAGACCAAGTTAGGGTGGATCATCTTTGGTAAGGTTCCAGCTGAGACTCCGCAACAGTTACACAGCTTTGTGCAGTTCACAAATATGCGTTCCCAGCTGCAAACATTTCGGGAATTGGAAGAAGAGCCGTTCCAGACAAAGGATCATGAAGAAGACATAGTTTACGACGAACATTTGGACAAAAACAACAGCGGTTGCTATCATGCGTTGCTGCCATTTAAGGAAGAAGGTCATCCAGCTATGGGTTCCAGCAAAGAAAGTGCGCTTCATCGATATGCCAATTTTGAGAAGAGGAATGCTCACCGCAATTGGAAGGAGGTCGCTGGCACATTGGCGAATTTAGGTACCGAATGGCATTTCATTCCCCCCACTTCCCCTCATAGAGAACTATGGGAAGCCGGGGTGAAGTCGGTCCAGTACCATTTAAAAAGTGTTGTCGGCAATGAGAGACTTGCCTACGAGGAATTCGCCACGTTTCTTAAACAGACAGAAGCGTGTCTGAATTCAAGGCCCTTATGTCCTCTCTCTGACAACGTCGATGACTTGGAAGACATCACGCCAGTACACCTTTTGGTCGGTGAGCCACTCCAAACCAAACCCCAAGAGGACAACACACTGCTGAAGATTGGCTGTCGCGATCGTTGGAAACAACTTCAATCAATTCTCGACACGTTTTGCCATAAACGGAATCTCCAACACCATCCGAAATGGATACAAACGGGGGCGGAACCCAAAATCGGAGACTTCGTTCTTCTTAAAGACGAACGTCTTCCACCGTCTCATTGGAGTTTAGCGAGGTTTCAAGAAACGCATTAGCATCACGAATCAGACGGACTTGCTCGAATCGTAACCGTAAAAACAAAATCAAGCTTATTAAAACGATTAATCACGAAAATATACTATCTACTAACAAATAAAAGCGATGATAACACACTTCTATAAACTGAAATATTTATAACCCTAATAAAACTCTACGCGATAAACAAAAAAAAAAAATATTTCAGCATCTGCAAATAAACAAAAACGATAACAAAAAACTTATTTAAAATCGATCAAATATATTACATAATTAAATAAATAATAAAACCCAAACCAGTAACCTAAACACATTAATATACAGTCCACATTCAAACAATTCAAACGTTCACAACAAAATCAAACGCATCGTACCAAAAACATGCAAAATTAAAATCATACATACACGTAATGCGTCGTAACAAAAACACGCCTTAACGAAACAACAAATTTAAAATATGAAAACGCATCGTATGAAAAACTTGCAAAATCATACTCACATGCGTCGTATCAAAAACACGCTTAACGAAACATTCACAAAAATAGTTCTATTTAACTAAATACATATTTATATACACATTTATCAAATATAAAAACAATTAAATAATATCATAATTTTAAGACATCGAACACAACTATCGTTGTAATCGATTGTTATCGATAGTTATCGAACATTTTCGCATCCCTAAACAGAGATCAACACAACACGAAAATTATGCAAAACAAAATGCATGCAACACGTCAACAAAACTAATTAAATTACATTTTTCCGCGAATACACACACACACCCACTAATATAAATTCTAATCTAATGCTAAATCTACGAATTCTAAAATAATATAAAACAAAAAACATGCAATTCATATGCAATTCATTTTATAAATTTTACCTGTTATACGGCAGCCGCTTCCATAGCCATCATCATCATCGACATCATCAGCGCGGTCATCTATCATAATTGAATACCACTAACAATAACATACATATTTTATTTACATTCATCAATAAACACCAACTGAAGCCAATTGAAGTAAAAACGTAATTTCACGATCACTATACACCGAACACAAACGAAAACATAATTTTATTATTTATATAATTTAATAATCAATTAAAACACCGAATGAACTTAACGAATAAAAACAAAAAAATCACCGCACGATCGCCATTCATATAATATTAATTCACACGGACCTTACTGGACTTGGAGTGGAAGTACGAGACAATAAGCGCAAGGGAGATGCACATTGCACATGCGCTTAAATGTTTATATTTTTTGTTGTACTACGTTCTTATGTTTGTCTTTATTTGTTTTATTTGGATAAACGTATTTTTTGTTTGTAAGAATATTAATTGTCTCTCTCTTTACATGTCAATCGTGAGAGTGAAGAAAGTCGGCAAGGTGGTCAAATGTCGACTGGGACGTTATTGAGGTCGATGAATTTAATTTTTCGTTCAACAACCAGGTCGATCGAAGGATGTTATTACCTCAAAGACTAGGTAGATGAAGGAGTTTGCGAACTACGTTCACGGGCGGGGAGAATGTTGCGAAGTCAATTATTGCACATCACTAAAACTAACAATGCCCAAACCTATCCACATACAGCCGCTCATCCTCGATGACAGACGAAACAAATACACCAAAAGACAACATATATCAAATCACAAATTACATTATAAACAACAAACATTATATACAAATTACTTATATTACATATAACATAAAACAAAACACATAAATGTCACTAGTGTACGAAGTAGTGTACAATTACTTCTCATCGAAATTCGAATAAAACTATTATAACGTTGTGAACGTCGTGTCTTTCCTTTTACATTTTGGTTTCTTTATTTGTCCAATAAAAATACATGTCGTAACAGGCGTTAATAGTCAATTTTGGAATTTAGTTTCTTTCTCTTTAATGCATGCAATTATTTTATTTATATTGTACTAATGTTTAATTTTGTAATTTTTTGTTCTACATTCCCATTTTTTGTTGCTAGCCAAATATTTTTAGGATTGTCGTTCCAATCACGTTTGACGGAGTCTTCTGCCAGGGAAGATGCTTTCGTTCTTTGGCGTACATTTTTACAATTGCGTCGATGAATGTGAATATTTCCAGTAGCGATGGTAGAAATGATAATTTGCGGGTTTTAATTAACATTTTCTGTAAACAGCGGAATGGATTACGCGTATGCCACATTAATGCGCAAAGTTTGTCCTGTAAGATCGATGAATTTAGAAATCTGCTCTATTGCATGAATTTCAGCCTGAAATACGGAGCTGCTTGTATAATGTATATCCATACTAGCTTATAGGGATGTTCTAGTGCGAGGTCCATTATATCTACTCTGGCTCCAACTCATTCATTAGTTTTGTATCCATCTGGTATACTATACCACACATGTGAATCCTTACCAAATTTTGGTTTATTCTGTTCCTAGTTTAGACTATCTAGAAATGTAACCTTAAAATTGTGTCGGAAGCTATATCGTGATAGACATTGTTCGTTAGGTGTATTTAGTTCATTTTTTCTGAATTCCTGTGAGATTGCAGTGTGGACTAAATTTGCGTTTGATTCATCTTCTGTGATGAGCATATAAAAATTAAAAAAACATTGGTTCTTTCATGAGTTCTAGGTGAAATGGTGGGATGTTTAGGATAACTTCAAGAGCAGCTATTGGTGCAGTTTCCATTGCACTAGTTGCACTGCCAGTTTGCGTGGAAAACAACAACAACGAAAGAAAACATATCAATCGCGATATGCATGCCACTATAATTATTAAGGCTAAAACACACCGCCGCGATAGCGATAGCGATCTATCGCAACACGTGTATTCAAGTGTGTTCATGCACACCGAGTACAAACTTAAATACACGTGTTGCGTTAGATCGCTATCGCAATCGCTATCGCGGCGGTGTGTTTTAGCCTTAAATCCCAACATATGGCAGTGATGAGCTCTTTTATTATATATCTAGCCTAAGGCCGAGGCTAGATATAGAAGGAGCATTTGACAATACAAAATTCTATATAGAAGTCTATAGAGGTATTCGAAACATGGAAGTTGACGAGACTACATGTATTATTATGCATGCTAGAGGGCAAAACAAAAAAAAATTTCATTAGGCTGCAATAAACTCAAAATGATAGTTACGAAAGGATGCCTCCACGGAGGAGTAGATACTCTCACCTCCACTATGGCATGGTCCATTGTAGTAAATGAACTATGTATACTGATAATTCTCGGTATTGATGGCTTCTATGACCAAGGATATGCAGAGGACATAGCTTTCCAAATCAGAGATAAATACGAAGAAATAATTTCGGATCGCCTTAAAGTGAATCCTATGAAAAGTGCAATAGCTGCTCTCATCGGCAAAACAATAGAGTTCTCAACGGAAGTTAAATATCTAGAAATCGCAATGAATGAAAAACTTACATGATGGCCAGGACCTCATTATGCACAAAAAAAATCGCTTGTCATGCGCCTGTCACTCGGCTCTGTCCTTCATCTCTGTCACAGCATGACAAAGCGAGTCACCCCTATTGCCAAGTATCAATTGGAAGTTGTAGTGTAATGATTATGATCTTTTATTTGCCGGTAACTCGCCTATGTCAATCAGCTTAGTCACAGCATGACAAAGCGACCATGAATGGATTTTCCAACGATTGATATTGTCGGTTGTTGATTGGGGATGACATACTCATGAATAGCATTTATATAGGGTGCATGCAATAACGCCCGCGGGCTTTATTACACTTTTTTAACGCAAAACGCAAGTCTGACAATAAACCCACACAGGGAGGTTGCAGGGGGGCAGCATGCCCCCCATACGTTTTCAATTTTGTAAGCTTAATCTTAATTCACACTTGTCGTGGGCGTTATTGCATGCACCCTGCTTTATATAACGATCAACCTAATAATTTATGTGATGTCAAAAATTCAGACGATTGGAATAGACAAACCCATTCGTTTACGAGGATAGTTACGAGCACCTAACTGGACTTCTAGAAGTAAAAACATGATTTAAAGACAATTAATGGACTTTTCTTTAGCGTATACATACCTACCTAAATGCAAACTTCAAATTATTCATCGAATGTAAAAGCTACAGAGTTCTTCGAATATGGTTTGGAAATGCCACAATTATTTCTGACTGAAATCTTCTGATAGGCTATCTATCATCTACATGTTTTTTGACTGCAGGAAAGCTGCATTCAATTCTCGAATACTGAGTACCTAAGCATCTAAGCCGGTTCCTTAAAACACCTATTGCACGTTCAACAATATTTCTGGTTTTAGCACGCGTTTTTTTAAACATCTCTCTAATAAATTCCTGGATTTCACTTTGATATTGTAATGACCGGTGATCGGCAGCAACTAGATGTGCTCAGCGCCACATCTAAGAATTGACTGCCTGCAGAAATGCGGATCAAGCTCTTTTATAGAGAGATAACAGATGATACTCTTTACACGTAATTGACTTGTGTGATCATGTTCTAAGCATAGGACACTACAGAAATTGTCTTTGCGAAATAGACGGCTCAAAAACAGCGGAAGGCACTGAAGTTAAAAGTATCTATACGACTACCGGAGTGTCTTCCAATCAGAAGTTCTGGCTGTTCTTAAAGCGGTAGAGCTAATGCTGATGAGATGTACATATATCTGGAAGGGATATAGCCATCAACATCGATAGCCAGGCCGCACTCAAGGCACTGGAATCTACGAACATCAATTCTGAATTAGTCTGGACCTGTGCACAATGCTTAAGGCGTTATGCAGTCAGAACCGAGTGAACTGTGCTGGGTACCAGGACACTGCCGTATAGCTGGAAATAAGCAAGCTGATTAGCTTGCGAGAAGAGGCAGAGAATTGTTAGACAGAGAGTAGATGGATATTAAACCACTTCCTTGCTCTATAAAGGGCGCTATTAGAAATAAAACAACTCAGGAAGCCGACCGGAGGTGGGTGGTTTCACCGGTCACGCACTATACAAGGCACTTTGGCCGCAATTCGACCGTAAAAGATATAGGGAAATTATCAAACTAGGCAGGGAACAGCTCAGGACATTGATCGGTAGGTATATAATCAGGGCACTGCCGACTTAGAAAATATGCCAAAAGGCTCAGGCTGGCAGACTCTGCAGTGACTTACTAGCCAAAGAGGACAATTCACACAATATATTCTGTTATGAATGTGAATGTGCAATATATCGCAGTAGAAGGAAATTTCATGGGTAGCTACTTCTTCCAACATTTAGAAGAGATAGACAATACCAACCATAAAGGGCTACTTGGTTTTTGCAGGAAAATTGGGGCTTTCTCAAGGGAAATAGTGTTTAGGTGTTTCCCATTCTAGGTCACTGCAATTGGTTCCCAGTAGGGATCGGAATGGGCCATGATGAAGCCTATTGCCGTATTAGACCTCTCGCTCATCCCTCTTTTTAACCTAACCTCAACCTTCTCTTTCCCATACGTCAATGTGAATATAGGATAGCTATTTGATGTTGAAAAATCGTATTTTTATTGTACCTGGAAACCGAAATATTTAACACCGGTGGATGGTGATGGAGCTAAAAAATAGAGCATTTAAACTGATGTAGAACCCTTTTCTTTGTAATACTCGTGTTGGATATGCTTTTTGTTTGATGCATCATTAATTGCTTCATCCTTTTGGCTATTTCCAACAAACTATCCGTCATCAGCTTCAAAGCACAATTCCACAGAACTCATTAAATTGCAGACTTTTAGGATAACTGGCCCAGTTTCAGTTTGACTTTGTTTCTTTGAAAGATGTACCTACATTCAAAAGCTCTTCTTATATACCACTTGCTTTTCTGTTCTATATTTAAATGTGAAATAATTTTCGCTTTTTCATAATAAAATAAATTAAAAGACCAATTACTCTATAATACCCGACGCATCTTAGCCAATCAAATTCCATTGCTTCTTAATTAGATCTATAACTCCGAACAACCCGTACAGTTCTTCTTTTGTGTCTTTTACATTGCTTCTGAGTCTGATAGGTCCATTATCCTGCGGCATAAGACATGCTACAATATCCCCGCAGTTGCCAATGGATTTATTTACTGCCATATTCCTTTATCAGTAGAAACAGGAATTGGCAGGACTAATTCTTCTATTGATCTGTGATCACATTTCTGAAATTCTCTCAAACAAAAAACAACAAAAAAACATTCCAAACAAGCTTTATTCACTAAAATACCTAAAAATATCAAACAATACTAAATAATTTCGAGGTAGTCTGACCCAGATATCCCTTAATTCCCATCACCTATAAATTTTAATACAATTGGTCTCTATCATACACACTGTCCCACACAGCCAATTTGTTGGCCTCTGGTAAATCGATAATCTTAACATCGTTTGAAATATTGAAGCATTTGAAAACACTGTCACTCTTAGCCAAAGGCTTAATGTTAATATCACTAATAGCATCACAGTTCGGGTTGCTAGTTGCAGCAAAGCTCGTCCAGATGTCAATCATTCGCTCGATTGTCTTATACTCTGGGGAATCCTTCGGTAACTTTTGCGAGAACATATTATAGAACAGATAGCTCAGATCGTCTGCATGGCATGCTCCTCGATATCCACTGCCACAAAATAAATTACGCATCCCATTAAAGAATGGGGAATCGAATGCAAACCGATAGAGATATGTTGGAGCTGTACTGTGTTCTACACGTGACAGCACGGTGCGGTGTATGCCATGCCAAAACATTTTGTATGACAGGAGCTGAAAATATTGTAATAATAAAATTATGACTAATTAATTGAGAGGTTATAAGAGCTCAGAAACTTACATCAATGTACTCCATAGATGTGTCCTGTGAACATTCCTTGTCACCGAAATGTGCCTGCTTTATTCGAAGGCCGTATTTTTTGCATTTATCACTGTCTCTGTCAAGATTTAGATCTTGAGGAACCAGGTACTCACAATCCTTGACTTCATCGAGTGTAATTGGTCTTTTTTTTATTTCTGGAAATTATACAATTATTTGTAAAATCATTTCAGAATAAGGCTTGTGATTAAATTAGGGAACTAGCCTATGGGGGAACATGCAGTCAGATTGGACATCAAAAACAATACACATAGGTCTATATCTATACTAATGGATGCCTCCAAGTCTAGTAAGGAAACGGGACTACCTGAAGGACTTACATTTTCATAGAGTTCTCGTCGCCATCAAAGACAAGTGCTCTCTCACAAATAATGAGCGAGCGTTCTTGGAAAGACCAAAGCAAACGGGGCGAAACGCATTACTGGAGTCGAGGCCAACACAAATTGTGATGATAATCGTACACTCCAACGTTATTCAATTCATAAATATGTTTATGATTGAAAGTAGTTTGATTAAATGGACAAGCCAGGCCCTGGGCATAAAACAAATCCTCTCGGCGATAGTCTTTGAACCAAAGATTCGTCTTGAGGTATGATTCACAGTCACTTGTTGATTGAAAAATTAGTATAGTCTCGGTGAAAATCGAGCAAACAGTGCGTCTAGAACAGATGTGGTGGTCGTCTACTGATGAGCCCACCCACCACATCGGGGCGAAACGCATTACTGGAGTCGAGGCCAACACAAATTGTGAGAATAACCAAACACGCTTTTACAAGGCGCTATAGTTGTTCATAGACCTAATACTGAATGACTGTGAAAATAGCAAATTGCCAAAGGACGATCTTAAAAAACAATCAAAATTGGCGGCGAATCGAAGTGCAGGTTTATTTCCTGGTAAGGGAAAAGCAATAATGTCAATCACTTAAACGAATCGAATGACGAGTTGGTGATGTATTTCGAAATATAGCTTTAATTCCAATCCAACCGACGTGTCTCTGTTTATTAACAAAATGGTTGTGGTCGCTAGCAGCAATTAGAAATTTCCAGCTTAATCTCTTCCCAACTTTCATCTACTAGCACAAAATATATTGTCTTCAATGCCTAAATCAGTCAGTCCTTCATTTTAATTCATTTACCTCGAACAAATAGTAATCCTTCATCAGAATTTGCACCAATCATCAGAGGGATATCATTACTCCAAGCGGTTTTCATCATTTCCAGTGGTTCTTTTGGAAGGACACACTCATCAGTTATGTATGGTTCGACTACTGGAGCAAATGCAAATAGAACTTGGTTTCGTTTCTCATCCTCAGATACTATTTTCGCGGATGCCTTTACAATATCTGGACCGCTCGCCTTTGCTAGATACTCATAAACACTCTGGTCCTCATCCGCGCCTGTGTAGCCTACTAAAACAGCTAAACGGTAAGGCCAATTGTTCATTGGTGGTATTGTCCAATGACATAGGGCACTACCAGATTGCGCGATGGCCTTATGGAATAGACCTTTAGTTTGATGGGATATCATTAAAATGTGAGTAGAAGCACCACCAGCACTTTCTCCAAAGAGGGTAATATTGTTGGGGTCACCACCAAACTTCGATATGTTCTCCTTGACCCAGCGAAGTCCTAAAATTTGGTCCTTAAGACCAGCATTTCCAGGAATGCTCAACTTTGAATCCTTCAGGCTAAGGAAACCTGACAAAAAGCAATTCCGTTATTTTCTAACGTAATGTGAATAAATAACTCAAAATATACCGAATGGGCCAACCCTATAAGTAAGTGACACTACAACAACATCCTTAGACATGAAATACTCTGGTCCATACATGTCCCTTGTTGCTTCTCCAAATTTAAAACCACCGCCATAGATCCAAACCATTACAGGCACTGGCTTTTCTGGTTTCAACTAGAATAAAATATTTATCAATTTTGAGGTTTTATGTCGCAAAGGTTGCTACTTACGTTTCTGGAGAACACATTAAGATACAAGCAATCTTCAGACCCTCTGTACTTTTGGAATATTACACTCTCCTGAAGAGGTATTTCGCAGGATTGGGTGCAGTCTTTTATATCAGTCCATGGCTCAATCGGTATTGGTGCCTTAAAACGAAGTACTCCTAAGGGCGGTTTGGCAAATGGTATATTTTCGAAGCTATAATAATGTTCTCCGTAAACTGAGTTGCGCTTCACGCCCTTAATAAGTCCTTTGTCGGTTTGAATTTGAACTGTTTCATTTGTTTTCAGAAAATTCTGCTGCAATTTGTACTGGAAAACCCTTTTAATGAAGTGTTATTTAATATAAATTTTAAACGAGATTGCACATACATATACAAAACTTTTCTGAAGTATTTTTTTTTTTAGATTTCTAATATATCTCTTAGATTTCTAATAAAAAAAAATACAAAATAAATTATTGGGTTTTAGTGTTAATCCATAGCTGAATGCAGAATTCGGTGTTTTATAAGTTGACATATTACGTAAAGGTTTCGTCAAACAGAACGCGTTTTTAACGCCGCGGTGAGATTATTTTACGCGGCGTTAGGATTATTTTGACGCGAGGTTCTCAACGCCGCGTTAGACGACGTCAAACAGATGTCTACCATCAAATTCTCTCAAAATGCCGTGCTACGAAATTTAGGAAAAAGAAAAAGAATTTGGGTGCACGACATAAATAAAAAAAATTAAAAGAGAGAAGAAGTCGGAGAATACGTGCTCATTTAATTCCTTTGCAATTATCTCCCATATCTCACCCTTTAAAACAATGTTTCTATTCATTTCATCACCCATATCGTACATTTTTTACAAATTCGAATATTTTTTCCGTTTCACCTACAAAAATTACTCTCACCGCTCCGCGTCAGAGAAATAATCTGCAATTTTTCACAAGAGCGCGTTTCACTGCCGCGTTTGAACGCCGCGGTGAGTTCAACGCGGCTTTGAAAACGCGCCCTGTGTGACAGGGGATATGTACTGCAGTATATTACAACGCGGCTGTGGAACGCAGCGGTGAAACGCGGCGGTAAAACGCGCTCTGTTTGACGGAGCCTTAAGTTGACATCGAAATTTTTTAAAAATGTTTGCTTTTCATATCATTTTCATTTATTTGTACATAGAATCTTTTACATTGAACTTAACTGAAGTTAAAGTCTATATAAGTAAAAGGTAAATTATTTGAGCTTAAACAATAATTAATTTATTGGCTTTGCAAATTATAATTATAGATTTAAATAAAGTATCTAAACTATGCAAAACTATACAAAAATGCATTTAGGTGCATAAGGTCAGATATCTGAATAAAACTTTATATCTAAATAAAACTACAGATAATGAGGGTCCTTGCGATTTAAAATGTGGTTCAGTGTTTTTAGGGTACACAACTTCAAATAGGTGTGCAGGCCACAGCCCAGTATCCTGTTTATAAACGCACCGCGTAATGTTGTTGAAGGCTACTGTAAGATGGGTAGCTATTGGCAATATTAAGCTTTTTGCCTTATAGCTGAGAAACAAAGTGATTTATTAATGACATGGTCCGTAAACATCCGTATATTTTGCCAATGACTATTTTAATATGTTGGTCTCATGTAAGCGTAGTATGGAGCAAAATTCCTAGGTTTTTCAGTTTTTCAACATACATATTCTAAAACAGTGTCACCTAAATATAATGCTTTGAAATAACTACTGTCAAGCTTGTTTTTGTAGACTATCAAGCACTTTGACTTATCCGGATTTAGTTGTATAGGTGATTTCTTACCGACCATTTCCTTTAGATCGATATTAAGTTTAGTATTAAGTTTGTCTATTCCATCTTCTAACATTCCCATGCTTGTAGCTCAACTGTATCTGGACATCATCAGCATATAAATGTATTGATGAGTGTCGGACTACTTGTAAGTTGTTATGAACATTACAAAAAGTAATGGTCCAAGAATTGAGCCTTGCGGTATACTCCCGATTGGAGCAAGATTATTTTAATAAAGTATGGATGTATTTCATTCATTCATATGGATGTATTCAAGCCTCATCTCATTAGACTTTATTCCTTCAAGCTTAAGAATAGAACCAGCCGTATTAGTTTCGCCAATATCAGGCATGGTACTTTGAACTTTGGCGAATTCCGAATTTAAAGAGTCGGGGTTATATTCTCAGGGATTGTCACATTTTGTCGACCCACACCAAGCTCTCGGATATTTTTCCACATAGTTTTTGTAGGTAGAATTTTATTGAAACGATTTGAATACACCCGCTTCTTAGCTTCCCTAATTTTCATAGAAACACTGTTTCTTAAAACCCGGAAAACTGCATGATACTCAGGGAGTTTAAATCGTTTCTAGCATTTGTAGACTAGGTTACGTTGTTTAATAGTTTCTTGTATATCAGGTGTAAGCCCTGTGTTAATGTTTGCTGGCATATTTATGGTTTTTATCGGAACGTGTGGTGTGAGCTATAGAGATGATGTATAGCATTCTGCTCAAAATCGATTTGATTATCAGCAGAAGTCATGAAATAAACATCTTGCCAGTTAACCTGCAGAACAGCCTCTTCCAACTGAATTACGTTTATTCCCTTAAAAAACCTATACTTATAAACAGATGGTGGTGTTTGCTGCAGAGTATGTTTAAAAGTTGCAAAGATCAAGTCGTGTTTTGAGAACGCAGATGCTGACAAACTGAGTATATAGAAGAGTGTTTTCGGGGCTACTTGTAAGAAAAAAATCCAACAGGGTTGAGAAGCCATGAGAAGCCGGTGTTCGTCTCTTCTTTTCTGCGCGTTAAAGAAGGGTGTTTACGGGGCTACTTGTAAGAAAAAGATTCAACAGGGTTGATGCTGTGCTTGTGAAATGTGTTAGAAGTGTTGATAGACTCTAGACCAAGAGTACTTATCTTATTTTGTTTGTAAATGACAGCGACGTATTTTCTAACAAATCACATAATTAAAGTCTCCGCACAAGATGATGTCACTGTAGAGGGGTGATAAATCTTCAAGACATTAAAAAGTCCGGATATTTCCACATTTTTATTATAGCTAAGCAACACCGACCAATATTTTGCTTAACCCATTATTAGTTATATCTGAACAAAATAGTAGGTAATCCATTAAAGAATTAAATTCAGATTTAGTGACAATCTCTCTACTACTCTGTGGGAGCAGCAGTATGCACGCCGCGGCCGGCCGGCGGCGGCGCGCGGTCGCTTCAAGTTTTTGAACTCGTACTGCCGCTTAAAATCTTCCTCAAACTTATCTAGTTTTAGTGTCAACTTATTGTTTTCGCCGACAATTAGTATTTTCAGATCCTCGATCTGCCTTGTTAATCTCTCCTCAAAGCAGTTTTTAGATTTGTTGTCGTTTTGTTATTGTGGCAAGGCAATCAGTTTTTGCGCGGATAAATTATTTTGCCGATTTTTGACAGCAGTAGCGAGGGTCTCGGGTCGCAATGAATGTTGTTGTTGCGAGGCCGACATGATTGGCAATTGACAAAGCAAATTATATCGAGAAATGAAAACACAATAATTGAACTGGTAGCCCAGTATCGGATGAAAAACAAATGCAGACGCGTAACTTTGTTGTTTATGGAGCAATAGAAATAACACGTTTACTTGAATAATTATTCGAACTTCAATTAGCTTGTCATAGTTTGACAGTTTTATTTTTGCTGCATCATAACAAAGTGTACAGTATTATTCAATCTATTTACATATTTATAATGTACTGGAAGAGCTGTCAAATAAACGGCGCGGTGTTAAATCGACACCTTTTAACGTGGCATTGGACTTAGAGCTGCGTTACATTCTAGATATTACAGCACAGATGTGACGAAGAACGGTTTGAATTAAAAGACCTATAAGAATTAGAAATTTGCTTTGGTAGCTTAGGCTAACTAAGGTAACTTGGTCATGGTCATCCTTGAAGACTTCTCTGCTAGTCTTTCCTTCTGGTGAAGCAGCTGAGATGAAGTTAAATGTAACCATGTGTTGAAGTGTTCGGTTTTGGGGTCTTATTCACGAGTGATCGATAGAACAATGGTGACTAGATTGGTCAGTCTATCAGTTTTGAGCCTGCTAGGTTAATCAGGCGGACCGAACTTAGTCAAAGCTAATAGCCATCGATTATTATCCACTCGTTGATTTTTTATAACTCTTACGTAAAAGCACTGCCCGAAAGAATAGCATAGCGCATTTATACAAACTATTCGAATTGGATGTCTTCATTATATTGGTGATGTAAAAGTGACAGAAACACAGTAGATGGGATAGGAATAGTGATCGATTTTATAAACATTTCGATTCCGTACTTCTTTTGACACTTCAAGTAATCATGTCATAAGTTTATCTAAAAACCATTACGCAGTTATCCACCTATCAGTTATAAAATTAAATTTTTGTACAATCTTCTGTTCACGCAGTTGATAATATTTTGTCGTCAAAACATTTACGTACAAATAAAAGTTGCTGCCATACATACGATTAATTATCACATCAATTTCATAAAAGTAACCATATTCATAGTAATACCAATCATTCAAATCTAACGGCAAAAACTTAGCAACAAAAGCACCTTGTAACGATAAAAACACCTTTTGACGTTTTTAGCCGCAGCGCATGATAAGGTTACGATTATCAAAGTTAAAAGGCAATAAAGCAATTTTAATTTTATTTTGAATGCTCATCAGAGTCATCGCTCAAACGCAAATCAAAGTACAATTCATAAAAAACAAACAACTAACAAACGCATACGATGAACATAAATGATAGTATGTACCTATAAGAGACCCCCGCCCCAGCGAAAGAAAGATAGGTATTACGAAGTAAAACTAAAATTAAACATAGGTAATTGTGGTGAAAATGATTAGAAGAAAAAATATAATGATATGAAATTGTTAGGTACTTAAAAAACGAAATCGAAACAAAACTTGCAAATATACGTAGATAATATTCTTATTACTAGTAAGAACCTATCATACTGTGGCGCATAATTATTATTTATGTAGTTTTTTATGTAGGTTACTCACTTAAAGGTCATTTTAAACATTTGCAGGAAACTGAGCTCTTCCATGATTCAAGATTGATACACCTGTTCGAAATTACCTACTAATCGTTTTAATATGCACAACCAGCCGTACTTTTAGATACTATCTATCAAGATCAACTGCCACTGCTTAAAGACCGGCGAGAACTATATACTGAAACGAGAGTCCAACAAGAAAGTGGTTGTAAGTAAAGCGATAAGCGAAGCGTTCTGGTGACGAGAGTATCTAAGAATTTCATAATGCGCGACCAGCGTTGCCGTTTTAGTTGCTTTCCAGATCAGACTGGAAACTGGATTAATATATCAACAACTGCAAGATTCTTTTAAAATATGAAACTTTTTTGTCGCTTTCAAAAGTATTTTGAAATGTTTTCGAATCAGTATTACTTAAAATGCAATATAATCATTTTAAATGTACAACTTAAATATTTTGTTGGTCACAATCACATCAGATAGATTTTATATGGAAAATGTCACCATTGTAAGTTCATTTCATAGCATGAACACTAAAAATACTTATTAAGGTATGAGTACCTACACGACCATGCCAAACACGACATACGTATGCCAATCTGACGTCACGATAATTACTCGACATATTGTAGAATATGTCGCGTTTTATATATTGCGGCATGTGCGAAAAGGGCTGCAGGAATAAGGCCCTATGAAATAAGGCTCCAAAAGCGAAAATTAAATAAGGCCCCAAATTTGGGGTGTTATTTCATAATGAAATAATACCTCAATTTCAAATATGAAATAAGGCCCCACTGCAATGAAATAAGGCCCCAAATCTGACAGTAAACCCAAGCAGGAGGGTTGCTTTTCGTTTTTCGTTTGTGGTCTTATTTCATTTCTTCTTTTGAGCCCTTATTTCATAATGAAATAAGATCCCAATTTTCATTAGGAAATAAGGCACCAAAAAAGGAAATAACACCTCAAATTTTATTAAAAATCATTGTTGTTGTTTCCTGTATATACACTCACCGGCACAATTAAACGCCCACCTATCTTTAGTGCCACCAGTTTTGTTTACGTCAAGTACCTAACGGTTATCTCAATGGATGTGTTTTGTCAAGTGGTTTCTACACTGTTCCCATTTCTTATTTGTCTATTAAATTGATTTTTGTAACTCATCCCTAATTTGTCGTTCTTAGCGATTTCATTACTGTGATCTTAAATCCCTGTTTTCTTTATTTCTGAATATTGGAAAGTGTTTAATTAGAGTCTCTGACCCTCTGGGTATTAAAAATGAGACAGATAAATGTCATTAGACGCTTTAGCGGATGCTGGCTACGGGCAACGTTGGATTGCGGTGACACTTGGTGTGTCTCGAACCACTATAAGAGATACCAACCATCAGACGATTTCGGGAGACTGGTTCTTACAATAGGAGGCCAGGTCAAGGTAGATACCGATGCACTTCCGCCCGAGAGACCGCTTTTTTGTCAATAATGTGGACAGGGATCGCTTTTGTACAGCTACTAAAGCTAGCATTTGTCCTTTGGAAGTGAGAGATGTTGCAGTTAGTGATCGAACAGAAGAAGAAGAATGTCAGAGAGAAACATAAGTCCATTTCGCCCAGCTCGGGCCCCAGAACCACACTATAGAGCCAGGCTTCAGTTTGCTAGAAAATTTGCTGAATGGACGATGGATCACTGGAAGAACGTACTGTTTTCCAGGTCAGACTGGCTTGCGTATGTCGTGTTTGGCATGTCGTGTACTCGTAGCTTTAGTTATTCGGTCCTAGCGAGGTATCCTTCGGAACGCAGAGCAGGTTTTTTTTAATTTTTTTCTGGCTTAAAATTGCCTAAAAAATATAAATATAATATTTTATAAAGTATATAATATAAATATAATATTTTTTTCTTGAGGAAATGAGGAAATGATTTTTTTTAATTTGCCTTTCTCTAAATTTTAATAATTTTTTTTTTAATCAAACCATGTTTATGTGACTCATTTCAGTTACATAGTTGAATAAGTGTATATACCAAAACATGTCAGACAGGCGCCTGTAAGAAAGTCTGGTGTTTTTAAAGTATGAGGTGGGTGGCTAGCTTCGCTCGCTAGCAGGACTTTAACCCTTTTTTTCGCAGGGTTTAGCAGCTCACGCGACTTCGTCGCTCCGCTACGGTATGTCAACAACTGTCTAGCAGGCGCTTGGAGCTAAAGTTTAATTATATTTACTGTGGAGTATTTAGCAGTATAATATTTGTAGTCAATAAAAATACATGCACTTTTCTGTGAAAATTGAAAACTTTAAAAGTAAAAAAGTCAATTTAAAAAAATAAAAATAAAAAATTAAAAAAAAACCTAAAAAAAAATTAAAAACTTTAAAAGTAAAAAAAGTTTCCGCAGAAAAATTACTTTACAGTACGACTTAGAATAAGTCAATTAAAAAAAAATTGCTTGGTGTTCATAAAGGAAACCTGAGCCTACACAAATCTTACAAAAATTAGTGTCGCTGGCTCCCGGATTATAGTTTCTCGCAATGTATTAATGTAACCATTGACAAACAAAAGATAGAAAAAAAACTTTTGCGATTAATTTACTACTTTTACTCTGAACTTGTGAATGCTTTATGACATTTCCGCAGTTTTATAATGCATACAGCATACCCATTGTTTTTTTATGTGAACTTGTGAATGCTTTATAACATTTCCGCAGTTTTATAATGCATATAGCATAAAAGTGACCAACTGTACAGTTTTTCGCTGTATACTACAGTTTTTCAGTCAGTCGATACAGCGCAAAATTGTCAGAAAAACATATACAGCGAAAACATGAGAATACAGCTTTATACAGTTTTTCCACATGAAAAAAATATTTGGTAGGGTCCTACCGAATTCACTCCACGGTTGCGCTCTATGCAATGTGGAGTGTTGCGTTTTGTACAACGTAATTAGAAAACGCAGCTAATCCTACATAATAAAATCGCCGAAAACACATACTTACATATATATTTATATGTATATCTAAATAAATTCGTTTCCCTTACTCCTTCACTTTTCTGAAATATACCTACTTTTATTAGTGAACTGGAGATCCTTTCATACAACTATCATTTTTCTTTGAATTTGAATTTGTATTTTGTGTTTTGGTTTCGGCGAGTATTATAAGACAAGGCGCGCACTGAAGAGGTGTGTCAGTGGCGTTGTGTCCAAGTGGCTGGCTTAAAGGCTGGTGAAGACGTGGATTTTGGCATTACAACTGCTTATTTTTGTTTACCCGGAAACTAAAAACATGTGAAACGACCAAGAATTTAACATATGACGACATTTTTTGAGAACTGATGAATCGGTAGCACCATACGCTGTTTGCATCTTCAGTGTGCGTTAAATCACTTTCATACCACTTCGCCGCCATTTCATCGGCACACCACTCCTATGCCCCCTGCCACTTGGTCACGACGCCACATCCACACCACTTTAGTGCGCGCCTTGTCTTAGAAATTATATTTGAATAGTTAAAAAAAAAAATCATATAATTCGCTGTTAAAATGGTACAGTTTTTATACAGTTTTTCGGACTCGGTTTTACAGCGCTGACCTGTCAAAGAGTTGGTCACGTTAAGCATACTGCATACCCATTGTTTTTTTAGGTGTTATTTTGTTTTTAAGTGCTTTCTAAATATCATAATAAGTAAACGTAAATATGTAAAACATCCCACTTAGCCCACTTAACCCTCACATGGACACTGGACAGTATCTACCCGGGTAGATATTTGCATTTTCAACTCTAAATATCTCTTCGGCTTTTTATTAGATTTTAATGCAGTTTCGAATCAGTGACTAAATTATTGTTTTATTGAAGATAATTAAGAAAAAATTGTGTGAGAATGTCCTTTCTTACTATTTTTTAAGTTTTGTCTTTTTTTTTGTCTACACAGAATTTGCATGCAAAATGTCGATACAAAAATACATGTTTGCACCAAGTAGGCTTAAAAGTAAAATAAAGAAGTATATTGAGACATACAAAATATGCGTAGCAATAGCAAATAAAATAATAAAATACGATTTATTGCGAAATTGCTTTGAAGCTCCTCACCGATATCGTTGCTCGATAAAAGGGAGCGCTCTGCTTGAAAGCAAAGCTTTTATCTGGAAAATAGGCACAATCAAAGGTAAAAAAATAAAGAGAATGAATGCAAAAGGCTAATATTGAAAGAAAAACTATAACCTAATGGAAAAAACTCATGCAGAATGCTTAAGATTTTGTTTATCTACCCGGGTAGATACTGTCCATGTAAGTACATTAAAATGTCGGTCCATGTGAGGGTTAAGATAATTTTCCTTGTGCAAATCTTTAAGATAAATTGTCTGCAAAAATTATTATATGTAGAAAGTTTAAAAAAGCAAATTCTTTCTGAAGTCGATATAAGATGATTTTTTAAATTTAAAACTTTAATTCTTCCTGACCAAAATAGATTTTTTTGTGTCGGAGGTTGCTACTATATCCGATGGAGCACTCAGACACAACTACTGGTCCATTGTACTGCCAAACAGACACCTTACTTTACTGTATGAACTTAGTTTTCCCGGCTTTCGAAGAAAGATGAGAAGGGGCTTAGATGTTTGGCACTCGCCACGTCAGCCCCAAAGATCCGCCACCTGATGCGAGCAAAGGCAGGACAACTACAGAGGAAATGTTCCGCTGTATCGTCGTCCTCTCCACAAGCAGGGCAGATGGTGGTGTCGCTCAAGCCCTCATACCTACATATAAGTGTTTGGCAAAAGCTTGGTGGCCCGAAAGGACGCCCACAATCAGTCTGCAGTCGATTCTCCTGGGAGACAGAGGAAAGACGCGGACCTTTTGCAGATGTCCGGACGCAGTCGTCTGGTCTGTCTACACCTAGCACAGTCACACCACCGTGTTCACGAGAAACCCAAATATCAATGGATGACCTAACCACAGATGCAGGCAGACCCAACGCAGGTTCAGGTCCTGAGAGCGCCTCTTCTAAACCCTGTCTGGCGAGCCCATCCGCGATCTCATTTCCCTGGATACTAGTGTGACCTGGGTCCCAAACAAGTTTGACCGTGGTTAGCCTACCGACCAAGTTCAGAGAAAGCTTGAGTTCTAGCACTAACTTCGACGAGGTAAGAGGGTTGAGCAGCGCTTTTAGTGCAGCATGGCTATCACTGCAAACGCATAATGCTTCTAGCCCTCCACCTGTTTGTCACAATATAGCGCATAGCCATAAGGATAGCGAAAATCTCCGCCTGGAAGACATTCGCATGGTTACCTAATGGGTAGTGTAGTCTAATGTTCTCGCTTCCACTGTTCCTTAGAAAGGCGCCGCTCCAGGCCCGCCTTTTCAGGAGCCCGTTCAACCAAGGTATCCTGAGTCTGACCGTCAGTGGCAGTGCAGTGGGCAGCAGCTTGTCTCAATCTCAATCGGCCGAGTGAATCGGACATAGAGCCGCAAGAGTCGCTTGTCTGGGTTCGGGTATGCATTTTGGGGCCGGCAGAATCCGTGGCCCGGCCGTAGTCGTGAAGACTACGGATGGATTAAGGCTATTGCCATTACCACCTGGAGTAGACAATACCGTATGTTTCTCTATTCATAGCGTTGATTTTTTAGTGTTAACCACTGGCTCCTGTGGGTGGGTTTTACTGAGGCTAACCGTTACCTCAAACCCTGTCCCTCCTCCTTTACCTGGGCTTGGGACCGGCATGATACTCAAGTAACAAGGCGGGGGTAGACATAATAGATAGATATAATGTAGTTTGTCTTGTGCAAAAAGGAATATTATGACGACATAAGATAAAAGGGATTTTATTTAACAAAAAAAAAAAATTAAAAAACGTTTAAATGACAAAATCCATACATTTTGTACCGAGCTGGCACGAATTGGCACACAATGACAATTTTGCAGATCTCGATATTTTTCAAGATTTAGATACACATATCCCCACAAATACCTACTAATTTAGCATCTGTTTTACGTCATTCGGGGAGAGTACGATAACTACGGCGCCAAAAATTGATAACGGTACTTTGTAGAGGGGTTAAATACAAGCACTTTTTACTATGGGAGGGGGTCTATCTCGCTCCGGTTAGGCGGGAGGGGTAATTATAAAAAAAAAATTATAAATGTGAAATTTCAGGCCAGAGACTGTATCTGAAGAATGTTGTTGACATTAAATAAAAAAAATAAATAGGTGGCACAACAGGCGGTAGACACCCTAGGCCTAGCTTCTCGCAACCATTCGTTTGTGTGAGTTTCTATTTTTGGGACGAATGGAAGGGACCTACAATTTTATGCCGAGTCCGAACGGCTAAATTGAGAAGCTTTTTCATGACAGTTATACTCTCGGATGTTTGTCAGACGTTCGTGAGAGGTGGCGCAGTAGAAAAAAACCTTAAGATGTAATTTGTGTTTTTCCGGGGATCGAACCTGGGATCCCTCGCACAGTAGTCCAGCACACTAACCACTGCGCTACTGCGCCCATGTTGTTGACATTGGGTAAACTAATATAATTTAAAGAAAATTTACATATATGTAGTACCTACTCAGCCTTGCACCCATCCCAAAATCCAAAAGTGACCCCAAGCAGGAGGGTTGCAGGGGGCAGCATGCCCCCCCATACACATTTCAAGGCGCAAGGGTAGTAATTTGTACTCTAAGTCTAAGCGGACCGACATATAAAAGTAATTTTAAATTTTCTCAAAAATTAGAGGACATAAATCAAACCGGTTTTCAGTGTTCAATTAAGAATTGATTTAGTCAGTAAAAACTACAAACAAATTAAGTGTCTACTTTCTCAATATTGAAAAAATCAACATACAATTTTTTTTTTTTAATTTTTTTCCTTAAATTTCAAGTTTGAAAGTATATTTTTCAAAAACTATTGACAGCTAGCTATAACTTGATTTAAAAATAATATCAAAGAACAGATTTCTGGCTTCCAAAAATCCTAAAATCCTTTATTGTAAGTATTGCCATTGTTTATCTAATTATTTTTTTTTTTCATTTTAAGTATTATTCTTTTTAAATTTCCCCTTCCGCTTAAATGAAGCCAGATAGACCCCCCCTCCCATAGTAATAAATGTTTGTATTTAACCCCTCTACAAAATACCGTTATCAATTTTTGGCGCCGTAGTTATCGTACTCGTGTCCGTCATTCAAATCGAATACCTCTGGAAATATATCCCCAGGAATGGAAGTACCTATAGAACAAGCATAGGTCAGCGACTTGTCTTCTGTGCACCAACGGTCGTAGATTCGAAGTGAGTGTAGTCCAATAAGTCGAACTGATCGTCTCTGTATGCTGTCAAGTAGGTTAAGTGAATGTTTTGGTGCCGAGCTCCATATATGGGAACAATATTCCAGGCCTGGTCTAACCTGTGCTTTGTAGAGAAGAAGAAGGTGGGGCTAAGGTACCTCTTTGCTCTAAATAGGTAGCTCAACTTAGCGGACGCCGATCTTGTGATATAGGATATGTGGTCCTGCCATGTGATTCCTGAATTGACTGTGACTCCTAGAAGGTGCATTGAGTCCTTGGGATGGATTGGATGGACATCCATTTGGATCTGAGGAACTGTTGATGCATTTTTCCTAGAAAATGGTGTGATCTGTGTCTTGTTTGCATTAAATAAAGCCAAGTTGTCGTTTCCCCACTTCAAGATTTTGCAAGATCATCATTTAGGGAACTAATTTGTTCACATCTCTAACTGTGTGATGTAGGCGCATTCACAGGCCCACTATTCGAGATGGAGGATATAAGAGTGCTGTCATCAGCAAAGCTGTAGATATTATTATTTGTCGATCCAAGACAATCGTTGATGTGGAGAAGAAATAGAGTTTGAGAAAGAATAGATCCTTGGGGCACTCCTGCATTTATAGCAAACAAATTAGATGATACACCATCTACAACAACTTGGATCGATCTTCCCAGAAGAAAATTTTGCATCCATCCGCAGAGTTGTGTTGGTAATCCATAAGACGCCAACTTGCCTAATAGGGCTCTATGCCTGACTCGGTCATATGCCTTTGATATGTCAAAGGCTACAGCTCCGGATTCGCCGTGTTGTTCAATTGCTTGCGTCCATAAATGCGTTACGTAGCTTAACAGGTCTCCAGTGCAAAGACGACTCCGAAATTCGTATTGCCTGTCGCTTATTAATCGGTGGCCTTCATTTCGTTTGGACCTTATCGTGTTTTCAATTGGGTCTCCGGTGACTCCTTCCTGGGGGTCAATTCTCAACAATTCTCGCATACGTTGTAGCGTAACACTGTATTTAATATTTTTTATTTAATCTTCTACGCGACACTTTTACCCACCCAACAGCATTTCGAAAATTTAACTGGCAATAAATTGTCTGCGTAGACATGGCGCACACTTCCCCGGTTCAACCGCTGTAAATTTTTCTCGATGCGCCACCTCGCAAACCAGCGGAGATTTTACTTGTCAAATATCTTTTCTATGACTATAAAAAGGCATGCGCAATCAGGCATTTCCTTTTTATCTTAACCTGCATAAGCGTATGGTTCTGAAGCGTGAATAAAGCGAATTAGAAAAAGTGCGGTGAAAATACTTAAGTTAGTTAGTTAAGTTCTAACAAAATCAACTGAAATCACGCTCTGTGGATAAAGCCACTTATTTTCTACAAAGAAATTTTAATAAACAATATATTGCTGTCGTAGGAGGTAAGCGTAGTAACAACACCAAGTGAATTTCCTTCGCATTAATTATATAATAATTTATAGCGCATCGCATCACGATATATACGGGTCCATTCACTTTCAAGCGAAGGCACAAAAAAAACTGTCCGAGCTACCTCATTATATGGCTGAAAGCTACAGTTCCTTATCCTCAACTACAGGATAGTTTGCGAGTAAGTCATCCACAAATTGGTTTATCTTACGTCGGACCTCATGCAAAAAAATAAAATCGTCCGACGAACCAGTGAATCAGCAGGTTACTCCAGTGATTGTTACCGTATTTAAGTCCTTCACAAAGATTGCGAAAACCCGCCGCGGCGTGTCCTACGACAAATTTTCTTGTGTGTGAGCCACGTGGATTTTGGCCTCCGCAAATTTTCCCTAACCGTGACAAAACATCTGCAGTAACATCGATTTATTATAATATCGACTTTCAAAAAGAGCTGCACGTGTGCCTAATGGTCATACCGTGCATAATCCAAGTATCAGGACGTTACAGCACCACCGCCACGATACAGCACCACCGACGCTATACGACACCGTACTGCGTCAGATCCTATATCTGGAAAAAAATTACACGTGGCCGAAGCACCTCCCCCGATCAACAAGCTGAGCTTCAAAGCAAGCGGCCACGCGACCCGGCAATAATCCTCAGCGAGAGCCGAGAAACTCCTAACAATTTGTACATGCAAGCACGGGCATTTAATTACACTAAGAATTTCGTTTATTTGGTTTAATTTTCTTTTTATATACTAAATTATCATTTTGTTTTGTTTTAATTATTATAAAATAGGCTAGAAACAGGTAATGCCATTAAGAACATACAACACAATCATATTTTTTCTAATCCTAATAATTTTAAACAGATTCACACTTCATGCAAACATTCAAACCAACAACAAAACAACAGATAACAGACAACCATTTGTGCGCACAAGCGGAGTCTACAGCAGAATCATTTCATTTCATTTAAACATACAACAAACAAGCAAAATATATTAAATCGGAGTTTCAAACGTAAGTCACTTTCATCCGTATTGTATTTTCTTTTGGCACCTTTAGATATACTAGTGTTTCATTCATGATATTTTAGTTTCGCATACATACATAATACTTAACATACTTAATCACAAAATTTTTTTGCTATATATTATATTTAGTCAATATAAATCGTAAGGCCGTAAGGCATGAACTAGGAGATATTTTATATTTTAAATACCATTCACTTATAGTTGTACATATAACGCAGATCGATTACATTAGATAGCTAGTGTTTTATCCATGCTCCTTAATGACGATTAGCTCAGTAAGAGATAATACTGGCTCTTCCAAATGAATTTCTGTCTCTTTTGAAAAAAATTAATAAATACTGTTCCTTTTCCTAATGTTTATAAATCTCTCTTTTACTTACGTAATATGATTCGGTAATTCTCTTTTGTGCGATGGAGAGGTGTGAAAGGTGACGACACCATGGAATAATGCGTAACGTATTCAGTTTAGGGGCCATCCATTAACATATATTCCGGCAAGGAGAGGCCATGGAGCTAGTGATATACGTCACTAGTAAAGGGCGGGTACAGCCGAGGATCAGTGACGATAGCTAATCTATTCATTCACTGAAAGGTCAAAAACATCTGATCCAACTAAACCTTATCTTATATTTCTCTTTTCTTTTCTTTTCTTCAGCTCCCTTCACCTAGTAGCTAACAAATTTCTCATTTAACTTCAATACAAGCTTCTTTTCTTTTGATTGAGTCATTCTTCGGTCAGATTTATATAAGTGCTGATGACTCACTTTAGAGTGATTCCTTTCATTAGGTTCAATATCGAATAGATATTTGGCACGAAGTATTTTGTACCAAAGGTAGTAGCAGGAAGAACCCCCCCTCCGACGAGCTTTTGCCCGGCCTTCCGCAAGCGTGCCACCTCTGCTACAGCTACAGGGAATAATACCACCCCTACCCTCCAGGTTACAAGATTGGCGCCCAACAACGTGGGGCCCGCGATAGTAATATTGCTCCCCACTCTAAGCAACTCATTATCTAAAATTGGCATAGCCAGCAGCATTTACCATCTACCCCAATTAGTTGCAAATGCGAGTTATCTTGCGGATACTCGTAGTTAGCTGCAAAATAATTCATCAGCATTTATAAATAGTTCTATGCATTTTCAATTCTTAGTATGTAATTGTAAGTACTCTCTAATGTAGTATTCTAGAAGTCCTAATTTAAAATGATATTAGATCATAATAACTAGTTGCGCTAGAATACTAGAAGATTTCGTTGTCGACAATTACATACGCGTTGAGTAATAAACGATTATGGATGTTCATCTATGAGTCTTACCACAACACCCAACTGAGTTAGGTAATTAGCCATAGAAAGATGCCAAATCACTCGTCACCTTCGCAATTACAAAACACCTTTATGCATACTACCTATCTATTTTCTTTTTTTCTTTTCGATTCTCTTTTCTCTATCTCAACTACGTTACGCATAACATTTCCTCAAGTTACCTAGATCACCTCAACATCGCCAAATTATTAAATAACTAAAACCCTTATCACAAAATATTTATAAATACTACTCGCTGAAATCGCGTTCCCGTATTTTTCGAATAAAAAAATTGCTTCCTTCCTTAAGTAGAATCGTCTATTGAAATTATCAATTTCATTTCATTCGAGCTCTATCATGAGTGAGAAACAAAACAACGGTGCGATCTCTAAGAGGCGAAACTTAGTTTTCGACACCAACCGATTGCATAATATGCAAACCCGAAATCGAGTTAACAACGGTGACGCTCACATCAATCACTCACGCACTCACTCCAGTTTCACAAATCCTGTTCAACACTCTCCTCCTCAGCATGGAAACTTTGCTAACAGAAGCTATGATCGCTCTCTTAACTTAGACATAAATCTTAATAGAAGTATTAATGAAAACAGAGAACACAATGAACCTGTACCAGAGAGTCTAGTGACGTCAGCGGTAAGCAGTCTAAGAAATGCGATTTTCACAAACGTAACCACTGACTCAATTACTACAACAACTACAGCTACTTCTTCTCTCCCTATCATGTCTCTGTTTACAAATGAAACAGCTGATCGTAATGGGTTATCTTTCAATGACACGGCTGGGGCACATGGTTTGTCTTCCGCTGAGAGAAATGTAAACAATAAATTGCAACAGCATTCAACAGCTGGTCATCTTCACTCGCATATTAAGAGCGTGGTTGATTCTAGTTTGGCTGACATGCAAAACGCACTTTTGAAAGATCTTCCAAATTTAATTAAGATTAATATGGAACAGAGTATGAAAGACATCTTAGTTCAAAGTGTCCCACGAACTCAAAATATTCCACAACCATACGAGAGAACCTTAAATCCTCCCTCAGTTCCCAATTTTTCCAGTTTGAGTTATCGAAATCAGATGCCAGCGGATAATTACGCTGCTCGTTCGAATTTTCCGACTCAACCAAGGGTGGATAACGAACGGTATGTTCCACCAATTGACCATTTTGAGGCTTATGACCGAAACGAGATGAACGCTTCAATTAATCAAAACTCTAGACGACCTAATTTTGATCATCATACAGAAAGACCCAATCGTAGAAGTTTCGAATTGGACCGTTGGGGCATTCGATTTGATGATTCTTCAAAGGGTATGTCCATAGAGGATTTTGTTTTTAGAATTGAAGTTCTGAAAAACAATTACAATTGCCCTTGGGCAGAAATAATTAAAAATTTTCACCATTTGCTATCAGGATCTGCACAAGATTGGTATTGGCAGTATCTTAGGAGTAATCCGCGTGGCGATTGGCCAATACTTCGAGCAGCTCTTCTGAAGCAGTTCAAAAGTTTTGAAAATGATTTTGAGATCCTCAGGCAAATAATGGATCGAAAACAAATGCCAAACGAGTCGTTTGATGAATATTTTAAATCCATCCTTCATCTAAAAAGTCAGCTGAAAGAGCCAATACGAGAATACGATCTAATGAAGATTCTTAGGAATAACATTAATACGCGGTTAATGAACTTTATTTACCCGATGAGGATTAATTCTCTAGAACAATTTAGAGATGAATGCAGACAGACAGAGAAGATGTTACATTCGCGTTATGCAAGTCAAAATCGTTTCCGTCAAATAAACGAATTGGATTGTTTCGATGATCAGCAAACAGATATTCACACTGATCCAAACGCAAGCATCTCCGCTGTCTCGTATGCAAAACATTCAAGTATTTCAAATGTTTATGAAAAACGTGGAAATCGATCTGTCATATGTTTTAACTGCAAACAGTTCGGTCATTTGTTCATTCATTGTAGTATGCCAGTACGCAATCTATTTTGTTATAAGTGCGGTACTGATAACTATACAGTTTTGGATTGTCCGAAATGTCATCCACAAGAGGGAAACCAGAAAACGAACGCGACAGATTCTGGGGAGTCACGTTCGACACAAACATACCCAGAATAACGAAAATAGATGCGTCAACAAACACTTCGAATGAATTAGGTGAAACTCAATTTTATAAAGTAAAATCCAGTGAGGCAGATCATTCGAAGGATATTGTTGAACCCCTCACCAATTATAAAGCAATCAAACCACAAATTATTCCATTTTATAAAAAACCTCTCGAACAACGAATTAAAGAATATGATATAATTCGTAAACGAATTTTTGATGTAGGAGAAATCTCAAAACCTGAAACTTCAATAAAAATTATAAAAACAAGACATCGACATCGGAAGAGACGCGCTTACCGGAAGCTCATTAGCGAAACTTTTTTGGGAAGTTCGTTCCTTGACCAAAGACCTTATGCCAACGTTTTACTGCAGGGACGAGAAATCACTGGTCTGCTTGATAGTGGAGCATCGATTTCATGCTTAGGTAAAGGCTGCATGGATCTTGTTGACCAACTTGATACTCCAATTATTTCTTTTAACTCAAAGGTAAACACCGCGGAGGGAAAAGGACAAAACATTGTGGGACGTATTTCGGTGGTAGTGAAATTCAATGATATCGAAAACTTGTTAGACCTTTACCTGGTCCCGACCTTAGTCCAACCATTATATCTAGGCGTCGACTTTTGGTCCAAGTTTAAGATAGCTCCTCATCTCATCAGCGAGGTTTCCTTTGAGTTACCCAAGAGTCAAGACAGCAATAGTTGCAGACTTAATCCCCCCATGCATAACCTAACCACTGATCAAGAGCGTATGCTACAGACCGTGATTTCAAAATTTCCTTCCTTTGCAAAACTCGGGCTTGGCAAAACGTCACTAGAAAAGCATATAATAGACACTAATGACGCTGATCCGGTAAAGCAGCGGCATTACCCGGTGTCACCGGTAATACAACAAATGATCTATGCGGAGCTGGATCGCATGCTCGCTATGGGTGTAATTGAGGAGAGTCACAGTGCATGGAGTTCTCCCATAGTCCTTATTCGTAAACCGGGTAAGAACAGACTATGTTTGGACTATCGCAAAGTGAACTCTCTCACCAAGCGAGATGCGTACCCGCTTCCGCATATAGAGGGTCTGCTCAGCCGACTTGGAGATACGCATTACATTAGTAGTGTGGATCTCAAAGACGCGTTCTGGCAGATCCCTCTTGAGGAGACATCAAGAGAGAAAACCGCTTTCACTGTGCCCGGACGACCACTCTATCAATTTACCGTCATGCCTTTTGGGTTGTGTAATGCACCCCAAAGGATGTGTCGGTTGATGGATAGAGTGATCCCCAGCGCACTTAGGGAAAACGTTTTTGTCTATCTTGACGATCTCCTGATTATATCACCAGATTTTCAACAACACCTTACCGTTCTTCAGCAGGTTGCCGATTGTCTAAAAAAGGCTAACTTGACGATTAACGTGGAAAAGTCCTTCTTTTGCTTCAAAGAGCTTCGGTATCTGGGATATGTTATCGGACAAGGGCATATCAAACCCAATCCTGAAAAGGTTTCTGCCATTCAAGATTTTCCGGTACCGTCTACCCAGAGACAAGTACGAAGATTTCTAGGTCTTTGTGGATGGTATCGGAGATTCATCCGAAATTTTTCTTCCTTGGCAACCCCTCTGACCGATATTTTGAAAAAAGGCAAAACATTTCCACTATCCCCCGATGCCATCGCTTCTTTCGAAGCATTGAAATCAGCTCTAGTGTCGGCACCCCTGTTAAGCAATCCTGACTTTTCGAAAGCTTTTGTCATCCAATGCGATGCATCGACTAAAGGCATTGGTGGGGTATTATTCCAATACGATGACGAGCAGAACGAAAAGCCAATTGCCTACTTCTCGGAAAAATTAAACTCAGCCCAACAAAAATACAGTGTGACCGAGCTAGAATGTTTTGCCGCCGTTAGATCGATTTACAAATTCAGGCCATATATCGAAGGGACTTCCTTTACGGTTATCACAGACCATGCCAGCTTAAAGTGGCTTATGGGTCTTAAGGACCTAAGTGGCAGGCTAGCTCGTTGGTCTCTCAAGCTGCAAGCATTCACTTTTACAATCGAGCATAGGAAGGGAGCAAATAATGTGGTACCAGATACGTTATCGAGGGCGTATGTGGAACATATTGGTTTAAGTGCAAGACAATATGAAAATAATTCACTCGACTTTGATTCACCGGAATTCCATTCCTCTGAATATTTAGATCTCATTTCCTCTATTAAAGGTAATCAGGATAACTTACCTGATCTAAAAATCAATGATAACCTTGTATTCAAAAGAGTCTTTTCAAGTGGTAGCGAGATTTGTGATACAAAATGGAAACTATGGGTTCCAAACGGAATGACGAATTCGATAATCCATCGAAACCATAATCCGCCAAATTGTTCGCACGGTGGAATACAAAAAACTCTGGAAAGAATTAAAGAATATTTTTATTGGCCTAATATGGCTTCGCAGGTTCGAAATTTTGTTCGGAATTGTGAAGATTGCAAGGTAAACAAGTCTCCTAACTTCACTCTTAGACCACCTATGGGAGCACAACAGCAAATAGAAGTTCCTTTCCAAAAGATTTATATAGATTTTATGGGCCCCTACGTCCGTTCAAAAAGGGGAAATCTTTTTATATTTGTTGTGTTGGATTACCTATCCAAATTTGTTTTCCTGAAGCCAATGTCTAGAGCAACTTCCAAACTGGCTATAGAGTTTTTGGAGAAAGAAGTGTTTTTAAAGTTCGGGGTGCCCGAATTCTTACATAGTGACAACGGCCAACAATTTGTGTCACAAGAATTCGGCCACTTCTTGGCTAAATATGGTACCGCTCATACGAAAAACGCTGTTTATTCTCCACAAGCCAATGCCTCGGAGAGGGTAAATCGTTCTATTTTGTCCGCTATTCGAACATATCTAAAGGAAGACCAAAGAGATTGGGATGTTCACCTGCCCGAAATTCAACATGCTCTATGTACGTCCGTACATCAGTCTACGGGGACATCACCTTTCTTTTGTCTCTTCGGTCGACACATGATGTCTCATGCAAATATGTACAAAATAGCCAAGAAGTTGAATACGCTTAGCGATGGTGAAATTGAGTACTTACCTAATTCGATTGCATTGCAACTTGTGAGAGAGAAGGTTAAAGCTAAACTCCTAGAGGCGTATAACCGCTCCGAAAAAACGTATAACTTAAGATCGTCGGTACGAGTATTTAAGCCAGGTGAAGAAGTGTTCCGAAGAAACTTTATCTTAAGTAATGCTTCAAAACATTTCAACTCTAAACTTGCCCCAAAATTCGTAAAATGTCGTATTCTAAAACAAATCGGGAAATCATTGTTTGAAATAGAGAATCTCCAAGGCAAGTTTATTGGTGTCTACCACGCTAAAGACTTAAGAAATTAGCGGAGAGTTCCTGATTTCAACACATCACGATTTGGGGTTTGACTAGATGCAGGGTCATGGGTCGAGTTACACACACGATAACCTAATCCTAATGAACCTTTTTTTTTTTTGTTTTCAGTGTAACGTTTTTCATGTCTTTTGGCTAACCCATTCTAATGGTTGCCAAAGTACATGATTTTGTAGCGTAACACTGTATTTAATATTTTTTATTTAATCTTCTACGCGACACTTTTACCCACCCAACAGCATTTCGAAAATTTAACTGGCAATAAATTGTCTGCGTAGACATGGCGCACACTTCCCCGGTTCAACCGCTGTAAATTTTTCTCGATGCGCCACCTCGCAAACCAGCGGAGATTTTACTTGTCAAATATCTTTTCTATGACTATAAAAAGGCATGCGCAATCAGGCATTTCCTTTTTATCTTAACCTGCATAAGCGTATGGTTCTGAAGCGTGAATAAAGCGAATTAGAAAAAGTGCGGTGAAAATACTTAAGTTAGTTAGTTAAGTTCTAACAAAATCAACTGAAATCACGCTCTGTGGATAAAGCCACTTATTTTCTACAAAGAAATTTTAATAAACAATATATTGCTGTCGTAGGAGGTAAGCGTAGTAACAACACCAAGTGAATTTCCTTCGCATTAATTATATAATAATTTATAGCGCATCGCATCACGATATATACGGGTCCATTCACTTTCAAGCGAAGGCACAAAAAAAACTGTCCGAGCTACCTCATTATATGGCTGAAAGCTACAGTTCCTTATCCTCAACTACAGGATAGTTTGCGAGTAAGTCATCCACAAATTGGTTTATCTTACGTCGGACCTCATGCAAAAAAATAAAATCGTCCGACGAACCAGTGAATCAGCAGGTTACTCCAGTGATTGTTACCGTATTTAAGTCCTTCACAAAGATTGCGAAAACCCGCCGCGGCGTGTCCTACGACAAATTTTCTTGTGTGTGAGCCACGTGGATTTTGGCCTCCGCAAATTTTCCCTAACCGTGACAAAACATCTGCAGTAACATCGATTTATTATAATATCGACTTTCAAAAAGAGCTGCACGTGTGCCTAATGGTCATACCGTGCATAATCCAAGTATCAGGACGTTACAGCACCACCGCCACGATACAGCACCACCGACGCTATACGACACCGTACTGCGTCAGATCCTATATCTGGAAAAAAATTACACGTGGCCGAAGCACCTCCCCCGATCAACAAGCTGAGCTTCAAAGCAAGCGGCCACGCGACCCGGCAATAATCCTCAGCGAGAGCCGAGAAACTCCTAACAATTTGTACATGCAAGCACGGGCATTTAATTACACTAAGAATTTCGTTTATTTGGTTTAATTTTCTTTTTATATACTAAATTATCATTTTGTTTTGTTTGAATTATTATAAAATAGGCTAGAAACAGGTAATGCCATTAAGAACATACAACACAATCATATTTTTTCTAATCCTAATAATTTTAAACAGATTCACACTTCATGCAAACATTCAAACCAACAACAAAACAACAGATAACAGACAACCATTTGTGCGCACAAGCGGAGTCTACAGCAGAATCATTTCATTTCATTTAAACATACAACAAACAAGCAAAATATATTAAATCGGAGTTTCAAACGTAAGTCACTTTCATCCGTATTGTATTTTCTTTTGGCACCTTTAGATATACTAGTGTTTCATTCATGATATTTTAGTTTCGCATACATACATAATACTTAACATACTTAATCACAAAATTTTTTTGCTATATATTATATTTAGTCAATATAAATCGTAAGGCCGTAAGGCATGAACTAGGAGATATTTTATATTTTAAATACCATTCACTTATAGTTGTACATATAACGCAGATCGATTACATTAGATAGCTAGTGTTTCATCCATGCTCCTTAATGACGATTAGCTCAGTAAGAGATAATACTGGCTCTTCCAAATGAATTTCTGTCTCTTTTGAAAAAAATTAATAAATACTGTTCCTTTTCCTAATGTTTATAAATCTCTCTTTTACTTACGTAATATGATTCGGTAATTCTCTTTTGTGCGATGGAGAGGTGTGAAAGGTGACGACACCATGGAATAATGCGTAACGTATTCAGTTTAGGGGCCATCCATTAACATATATTCCGGCAAGGAGAGGCCATGGAGCTAGTGATATACGTCACTAGTAAAGGGCGGGTACAGCCGAGGATCAGTGACGATAGCTAATCTATTCATTCACTGAAAGGTCAAAAACATCTGATCCAACTAAACCTTATCTTATATTTCTCTTTTCTTTTCTTTTCTTCAGCTCCCTTCACCTAGTAGCTAACAAATTTCTCATTTAACTTCAATACAAGCTTCTTTTCTTTTGATTGAGTCATTCTTCGGTCAGATTTATATAAGTGCTGATGACTCACTTTAGAGTGATTCCTTTCATTAGGTTCAATATCGAATAGATATTTGGCACGAAGTATTTTGTACCAAAGGTAGTAGCAGGAAGAACCCCCCCTCCGACGAGCTTTTGCCCGGCCTTCCGCAAGCGTGCCACCTCTGCTACAGCTACAGGGAATAATACCACCCCTACCCTCCAGGTTACAACGTTTATCTGTCAAAATATCCAATTTCATGCGAAAGACTGAAATTTGCAATTCTCAAATTCCGCATACGAGAATTTCTCTTCGAATGTTACTCGTCTGCTTTTTCTAGGCGGATTTGACAATTTGATTTTTAAATTTCTGTGTGAAATAATTTATTGTGAAGAAGCAGAAATAATTAAAATGGAAGGAAAACAAAAGAAGAAGGTTCTTCAGCAGTTACATAAAGCGTTTGATCTAAATTGGTCAATCATATATGAGTAGCCAAGAAATCGATGAATTCCTGTGTTAAGCGCTTGTTTAATCGAAATAATTTCATAAATTTTGTGTCGAAAAGTTCAAAATAGTCTTTGGGTTCTCGGATATCTCGGTCTATTTGAAGTTGCTCCAACTGCTCCATTGCCAACTGCTCCATTGCCAACTGAACAAATGCTAATCTCATTTCGCCCAATGTAGCCATTGTAAAAACGCAATTAATTATTTACTGAAATTAGAACCAATCACACACAATCGGAAAATGTTTTTTTTTTCGTTTTTGTTAATCGCATATCAAAACCCACATCCACAATATTTCTTACCCAATTTGAATTGAATTTTTTTTTCGTTGCACAAAAAGTAGGTACATTTCGACGTAAAATTCTACCTCATGCGAGAGGTGAATACAATTTTCGCAGAGGTGGAAAAAACTTTGAGAATACCAATTTTTTTCGTATGCGAAAATTTCAGGCGGATTTGCTCGTATACGAGTTGCGTTATGCGGAATTTGAGAATTGGGGTCCTGGCGTTACAATGTAATGGCAAAGTGAATACACCCTTCTGTGGAGGGTATGAAATAAGTTCAGTACCTGCTACATTTAAAAACCCTTTATTTTGTCAGTTTAATTAAAGATTATTTTTGGAAGGAGTCTTTTCAACCACTTTTCGCTCTCCGGAAAAATGGGCTTATAGGTTTTACCTATACAATCGAGAACTAGAAAAAGCTACAATTCCAACCGAAGTGTTTGTTATAAAAGTTTTTGTTCGCTTAAACACCACATCGAGGGAAAACTCTACAAACTCAAATTCAATACAAATTCCCAATTTATTAGGTGAGTCTTCCAATTTAGAAAATTGTCCATCTTTCGAACAATATCTTAAATCATATTGATGCTTCAAACTATTTATTGATTTATAATTTGCAAGGAGAAATATTCACCGATAACTTTAATGTTTCCACTCAAACTGGCTTTTAAAGAGGTCTAGTAATTAAATGATGAAATTCGCAGCGCATCATGGGAAATTAGGTTTAGGTTTTATAAGTGAAGAGCCTGAAGGTAAATACGACTAAATCCGATTTTGCATTACCACAATGAATTGCAAATTTGATTTAATCTATCGATTTTGAATCCTTTGTCACAAAATCAATTTAATGAAAATTCAAATTTAATTTTCTAAAAGCGGATTAGGTACAATGAGAGAAATAATTTTCTGTATGTTCAATGCGAAAATATTTTCGACATTAGAAGTACATATTTAGTTAATGAGCTTTCAGAATTAAAATTATTAGATAAACATAACACATATACCTATGCTTTAATGCACGATTTCTGTTTGTAACGGGAAGGTGAGTAGCTAGACAAAAATTAATATACTGCCACTGGAAGCAGTAGCGCAGTGGTTGGATCCCAGGTTCGATCCCCGATAAAACACAAATTACATCTTAAGGTTTTTTCTATTGCGCCACCTCTCGCGAACGTCTGACAAACATACGAGAGTATGACTGTCCTGAAAAAGCTTCTCAATTCAGCCGTTCGGACTCGGCATACAATTGTAGGTCTTTTTCATTCGTCCCAAAAATAGAAACTCACACAAACGAATGGTTGCGAGAAGCTAGGCCTAGGGTGTCACCCGCTTGTTGCGCCACCTATTTAATTTATATAGTAGGGATCTCTGCAGTTTCAGAATCCAGAAGAAAGCTGTTCGTATGCCCGTACATACGACATTCCACTGACAGAGACACATTTTCGAATACAATCCTATTCCTAATCTTTATATTTTTAACTAGATTTTTTGTCAAAAAAATATCGTGCTCCGGGCGCCAGTTATGCTTGCTATGCCACTGATCGGCGCAATTGGTAGTCGCTTGATCATTTGACAAAATTTCGACAATAATTTCGCAACAGGAATTGTCAGCGGAATTTCAGTCATCGAGAATTCTTGTTACTCCTACTTATAGCTTGCAATAGTTTTATTTCCCAATAAAAGACCCACCAACCTCCAAAAGTTGCCTTTATTACCGTATTTAAAAGCAAAGTGAGGACAATTTTTGACGGTTGGTTTTGCCTTATTTGACAGCACCGATAAAATCGTAATAACTTGCTGTAATTCAAACTATTCTTCAATACCTTTTGCTGTAGAATAAGTAAATCATCGCGACGCAACCTCTTGCAGTGAAATAACAGCTCAATTCATTCTTCAAATGTATATTTATTTTAATTAAGTCATAAACTTACAACAACCCTCCAACCATATAAATAAAATAAATTGATTTCTTGCTCACCCGAAACTTTGTAGTCCAATTTGGAGTAGATGCCCGGTTTTATGTCAGAAGACTCAACCCAACACCTTATGGGGATGGCTGATATCACTTCTACCGTTCGTCTGTGAATAATTTCACATAAATATATGAAACTTGGAACTCGTTGGTGCTGAATAGTTTTTGGGTCTCCGGCTCTCCGCGCCGCGTCAATACAGCTACGCTATACCTACCATTACACCGTAAAGCAGAGAAACTATTCTAATTTGCTTATGCTATTCGTATTCATCAAACTTTTCTCTCAGAAGTGTAATAACATGGAAACCTTCACACCTGCACAGCTATTATCACTTCCCGTATGACTTCTCCCCCGATATGGTGTGTGTCCCGGAATTGACGTTTATGCTTGAACTTCTGGCCGGACAAGGGAAGCATTACACTTTGTAGGATACTTTGGCGAGTTAATGAAATGCCAGAGATGGTAGTGGCAGTTGGAGTTGGTTGCTTCACAACAGGATATTTTGCTACTTTGGGAATTGATGGTAACTATAGTTGGTGGAGGTTATCAGATTTCTGACAACAAGGTGCGGAAAGTGGAATCGAGGCGTATCTTCCTTCTTCACCAAAAGGTTGGTAATAAATCTCTAGGAGTATGTATCTGCATCCTGCTGGAAAGTCATAAATTTTACAAAACTTTATTACTGCTTCTCAGTTTTAGCGCAAAGGATCTACTACTACTAGTATTGTCGGGGTGAGACAGGTTGATTATGGTCTTTTGTTTATTTGTCATATTCAACTTCAATTAGCTACTTGCATAGATATAGAACTTTATAGGAAGTGACTAAAGTGCGAATGTATGTATATAAGGGATGATTGCTCTTCAGCTTCTGTCACGTATACCTACACCAGAATTCATGTATTCTTACTATGTACTTTCATGTATTAAGCATCATGTCTTGACATTAATAAAGAACCAGTAACTAGCTGAGCGTCAAGCGAGACGGACGTCTTTCATTTAAACTCGTATTCGTTACATGGTGCCGAAACCCGGCCGTGAAACAGTATAATAATCTCGTATATTTAGTACATATCTATACATTTTTTTCTTTCTCAATGTCGCTTAAACCACCGAAACCATTGTTGGTCAACAATGATATTGATATGGCCCAGGAATGGACGGAGTGGCTGGATGTGTACGAAAACTATTATATAGCATCAAAAATCTACGCCGAAGAGGAGAAAATTCAGGTGGCAAATTTTAAAACGGTTATCGGTCGTGACGCGTTAAAAGTGCTTAATAATCTCGGACTAACAGAAAACGAACAAAAGAAACTTGGAGACATTCAAGCAAAGCTAACGGCTCATTTCTCACCAGCAAAAAACAAAACCTACGAGCGGTGTCAGTTTCATCGTATTAAACAACACAACAACGAACCGTTCGAAGATTTTTTCCAAAAACTCCAAGAGCAAGTGAAAAAATGCTCTTACGGTACCAACGCAGAGGAATTTGTCACCGATCAAATCGTATTAGGAATACACAGCGAGGAAACAAGACAGAAACTATGGCTCGAAGACAACCTAACGCTGGAAAGAGCCAAGAAAATTTGTAGAGCAGCGGAGAGAGCTAGCAAACAAATTCTTGAATTAAACAGCGAAACCAGTGCGGGTATATCAAGCGCGAATGTAAATAAAATAGACAAAGACGACGTATTCGATTGCACTCGTTGCGGTAAAGAGCACGGCTACAGAAGCTGCCCAGCGTACAATAAAAAGTGTCATGGGTGCGGGCGTATGGGTCATTTTCAGTCGTCTTGTCGCCAAAAACAAAGGAAACCAACGGACCTAAGAAAAAATAGGAAAAATTACAGAAAGTCAACAACGGGAAAAATATATGCCTTGTCTGGTGCTTGCGAGACGAATGAATGCGATAGTGACAGTTCTTCGGATGATTATCGATTTGTAGGGTCTATTTCAACTAGACAAGAAAACGTGAAAGGTGATGATAAGTGGAGCGCAACAGTGAAGGTGGGCAAGTGTAAACTAATACTCAAACTTGACACGGGTGCCCACTGCAACGTGTTGCCAAAAAAAACCGCAGACGCACTAGAGGCAATCATCGCGGAGTCAAAGACCAAACGTTTGATTGCGTACAACAATCAAAGCATCAAAGTCATTGGAGAAGCCAAAATTCCCTGCAGGTACAAACAAACCGAACACATAGTTACGTTTAAGATCGTAACTGAGAACCTGCAGCCGATACTAGGTAGGGACAGTTGCGAAGAAATGGGATTAATATCACGGGTCGATAAAATTGATGATGAAGATAAAAGATTGGGATGCTGCAAAGAATTCGAATACGATATAGACTTCATTGAAAACCCGCAATTCAAAATTATTCCGCCACGACGGGTGCCTTATGCGCTACGTGATCAAGTCAAAGCAGAACTAAACCGTATGGTAAAAATGGGCGTTATTATGCCTATAAGCGAACCAACACCAGCAGTCAGCCCAATGCTAATCGTTAACAAAGGAAGACTCAGAGTCTGCATGGATCCTACGGAATTAAACAAAAACATTCGACGGAGACACTACCCCCTAAAAACAGTCGAGGAAATTGCAACACCTGCCGGCACCTGTGAAAATGTATGCGCCATTCAAACAAGAAATAACTTTCGAAAATGGACTATTGCTAAAAGGTCAAAAGATTATCGTTCCCAAAAGGGAAGTACCAAATATGATACGGGAAACGCATTTGGGCCATGTCGGGATAACTAAATCGATTCAACGCGCTCGTCAAACACTGTATTGGAGCGGCCAGGCTAAGGATATCAAAAATTACGTAGAAAGATGTGCAATATGTCAACAAACACAACGGACGAATCAACGCGAACCGATGATAATGCGCCTAATACCCGAATACCCTTTCCAATTAGTGTCTACAGATATTTTCAAATTCCGGGGAGACGATTTCTTACTAATAGCAGACCACTATTCAGGATTTATAGATTTTCGACAACTCAAATCGTCAACATCGTCTGAGGTAATCCTGCTGTTACGCCAATGGTTTTCGGTGCATGGCATACCCGAAACATTGGAATCAGATGGCGGCACGCAGTATACGAGTAGGATGTTCCAAACATTTGCGAAAGATTGGGGATTTGAACATCGGACATCTTCACCACACTACCCGAGGTCCAACGGATTTGCTGAAAGAAACGTGCAAACGGCAAAGGGTATTCTTAAGCGTTGCTACCTCGACAATACAGATCCGTACCTGGCCATGCTGATGCTTCGTAACACGCCACGAAACGACGTATTGAAATCCCCGAGCCAACGGCTATTCAGCAGAAGAACGAGAACCACGACACCTATCACTGTCGAAGCACTTAAGCCCGAGGTCGTAAAGGGAGTTACCGAAGAACTGACCGAACTGCGGTTGAACCAAAAGCGTTATGTGGACCGAGCAGCAGCAGTAATGCCACCACTGTCGGTCGGCGATCAGGTGCGCTTGAACGTGGCGCCTCGTGAATGGCGGGGTGCCAAGGTGGTCAAGAAAACGGAACATCCGCGATCAGTCATAGTGGAGACGAACGATGGAAAGCAGTACAGAAGAAATACATTCCACATACATAAGACAAAAGCTTGCATTCAGTCGCCGACAACCGCAACCGAAGTGTCTAACTCAAATGAAGAACCAACATCAAAAGAGCTAGTCGTACCATGTCCGATCAATCGTGCCGAGGCTACGACACCAGCTACTACATCGAGGGAGCGTTTACCGATTCAAGAAGATGTGTTCACCAACGATGCTGTTCCACCGTCACCCAATATTCCGATGAAGAGCAGATATGGACGAATAGTAAAACCGGTTGAGCGATACGACGCATCTAAGTAGATGTCCCCCACAAATTTTTTTTAACAACAATTTCTTATATATGTAATTTGAATTACTTTAATTTCTTTTTATTCTTTATAGTATACGTGACCATCAGCGTGGATGTTATTCAACAGCTGTTTCGATCCGAACTCCAAATGAATTATCTCTAATGTTTAGTGAAGTAAAGGCTCGGACGAAATTTGTTCTCTTATCTAATAACTTCCAGAGAAGCTTTTTTTTTTCGTAAGAAAGGAAGATGTCACGTATACCTACACCAGAATTCATGTATTCTTACTATGTACTTTCATGTATTAAGCATCATGTCTTGATGAGAAGGTAGCTACCTATGTACATTAAGAATATAAATTAAATTCAGATCTAATCAGTTCCGCTAACAGCTTATAGTTGAGTATCTATTGATATTTTATTAGTTAGTTATAGAGTGTTGTTCATCTCTCTTAATTGAGGGAGAGCAGAGTAGTGTACATTACAAACCTTTGATAGGGGTTGGGGTATAGGGATATTCCAGATATTCTATGAAACTGTAGATACCAGACATGGAACAACTAAATCGATTTTAGTAGATTAAATTACCTTAGGTATACCAAGCGTTGCATGCAAACCTAGAACAATGCTGGATACTTTCCACTGCCGCATGAATACATTATACGAGCTCGCATGAGAAACTAATGTAAAAAGCCTCTCAAAGAGGTTGCATTGCATAGTTCATCACTCGCCGACCAAACCTACCAAATAAAGTGGTCGCACTACCCAACTGTGGAGGCGCCCAGGTACCTTATGGCAGTACAAACAAAGCGACACCACCAACTAGTACCCAGCTACCGGATTTCCGCACCATAGTCCCAGCCCAAGAGCGATTGACTAAGTCTGACGAAAATGAAAGGTATGTAACGATATGTTACAAATCTGTCACAGTTACGATCTTGGCACAAATGTACACAGCCACTGATCGACACCACTGGACGACCCAAGTACACTCCAGTCGCAGAAACTACTTTACAATAACAACGCAGCCGCTGAAGTGGGTTGGTATTGCAAACTCCAAAGTTTTAATGCACGGAAGACAGAGCTCATCACTTTTACTTCTGATGTACTACATATTATCATATTTTATTGTATTGTCATCAAAATTGAACCATGATCCAAAATTTCAAATCTTCTAAGTCAAGCCATCTATTCCAAATAAAAGGTATGATTTGATTGTTTTTACTACGCGTTCATACCGATACACTTTCCATAGATGTAGATCTCAAATATATGCAAATATATTATGTATGTACGATTGTGCATACCTACTTACGCATCACAAACTCTGTACGTACGGTACGTACGTATACAAAAGAAATAAAACTACCCCTCCTAAGAACGGGCGGCAACAAAATTTAAAAGCACGAGCCTGCGCTTTTTTTTTTTGCTGCAAATGTTAGTCTTCTTTAAATATATCCCCAGGAAGCGAGTTCCAAAGTTTGCTTGTACTGTAACAGAAGGAGTTTTGGAAAATTGATGTCCTCGCGGTTGTCAAGTGTATGATCATGTATGGTCATGAGCATTAGCTGCCTGTCTTGTGGGGCGTCCAAAAGTTGCATTTCGAGGGATAATGTCTTCGAGTTCCTCGGAACATCTACCATGGAAGCACCTACCTATTTTAAAAGCATAGGTCAGCTATTTGTCTTCTGTGCACCAACGGTTGTAGATTCGTTGTGAGTGAGGGGTCTCCAATAAGTCGAACTGCTCGTCTCTGTATGCTGTCAAGTAAGTTAAGTGAATGTTTTGGGGCCGATCTCCATATATGGGAACAATATTCCAGGCCTGGTCTAACCTCTGCTTTATGTTTTTATTTAATTTATTTGTGAATGCTTAAAAACAGTAAGATACAACACCTTATAAGTTAGTCTTAAGCTAATTTTACAAAAGAGAGCTGAGAAAAAAAAAGTGTAACAAACTATAATTTTATGAATGAAAATATAGGTACCTACAATCTCTTTAGTTTTAAATATTTTTACAATTTATTATTTTAGCTATACATATTTATCTATTTGCTGAAAAATTATCCTTTAATAGTTTTTTAATTCTTGTTGTATTCTGTGTTTCATGAATGTAACGCGGTAGAGAATTCCACAGACGCGCAGCATTGATAAAAATTGACGTTCCGATGTTAAACATGAAAAGCGAGGATGAATCGGTTTGCGAGACCTTCGCGAGGAGGCTATCCTAATTCTTTCAAGACAGTATTGAGGTTTCTGTGTTAGCAAAATATTAGATAACAATGTCACAGTGCGAAGTTGAAGATAATTTTCAAAAGGCATACCAAGCAGACGATTAGCAAAACCAGACACTCTATCATATCTACGTAACCCAAAGACATACCTTACAGTACTGTACAGCGACATTGAGTTTTCTTTTACTTACATAGTTGCACTTACAGAACATTTCACATCCGTAAATTAATATGGGTAGATAATAATCAAATTCTTAGCAAGTAATAAACGCGTTTTAACAGCTATAAACGGCTGAGTTACCCGCAAGGTGCGCAGTACTCCGACGAGTGTTTTAATATGGTTGTCCCAAGTTAGATGCCAGTTAAAAGTCATCCCAAAATTTTTTGAACTTTCAACAAATTCTATTGGAGAGTTGCTTAACATAATTGCAGGAAAATAAGAATGATCCAATTTATTTCTTGAAATTACGAGACATTTCGACTTTTGGGGGTTTAAATTAAGACCATTCAATTGCGACCAGTGTCGCAGTTTTCTCCAAGTCTTCGTTGATGCAGGAAGCGCCATGCTCGATAAGGCCGAGAGGACAGCTTGGATATAGTTGCACATCATTTGCATACATACCTAATTATGAGATGAGCAATTCTTGATTATAGGTGGAAGTTCATTAACATACATAGAGAACAAAAGAGGACCAAGTATGGAACCTTGAGGGACGCCGATTTTATTCTGGAGAAAATCTGACAAGTTGTCACCGACTTGAACTGCTTGCCTTCTATTAGTGAGGTAGGAATAAAGTAGTTTGACAGCACAAGCCGAAAAGTTATATTGCTGCATAAGCTTTTTACAAAAGTTTAAATGATTGACTGTGTCGAAAGCCTTCCTGGTAGAGAAGGAGAAGTTTCTCGGGGCTAAAGTACCCTTTTGCTCTAATAGGTAGCTCAACTTAACGGACGCCGATCTTGCGATATAGGATATGCTATGACAAAGCCTCTCTTAAAGGGGCAGGGGAAGCTTGTAGGCCACAGCAGATCATTTTATATGAAGAAAATCGCTACTGTGAGATCGTAAGACTTAACCTGGACACTAAAAATTATCATTAGTACCGTGCACTAACACCAAATCTATACAGTGTATTCTAGGGAGGTATATATACATATGTTGTCAGATGTTCAGAGAAGCTTAGCAAAATTATTTCAAAACTCTCTTAGCTACTGGAAAAGAACACTTTGAAGTTCGCTTCCTGTGGACTTATTCTTAAAGGACTACAGCTTAAAATAAAATGTAGGTACAGAATTAATACCTAGCTGCAAACATCTCTGGGTGCTGTTCATACATTATAGCTTCGCCTTTCCGAAAAGAAAATATTTAAAAAAAATCAATCTGCCAAACAAAATAAACCAGTAAGATTCAATGCTTAGGTACTTTTAGGGCTTTGGTCAGGTCACTATAGTAAAAACACTTGATTCGACATTACAAATGCAAAGGAAAAGTCCATTTAGATAATCTCTTTTTTGGCTTCGAATAAAATATGTGAACTCAATTTCCTTATACTCTTGGCTCCATATTTGGCACAGTGTTCGTATTCTATCATTCACAGAATAAATTTGAAAAATCTCTCCACAGGTACCTTACCTTAATCTGGTTTGGAATAAATTTACCGCTGGGCTAAGCGGCTTACCAACACTTTAAAGCATCATAATTTCCATGTCCATAAACAGGATATTTTTTTTGCAAGGCTTTTTGGCATGAAATAGTTTTTGAATAATTTTATCTAAGCTAAAAGGAATTTTATCCTGAGGCATTTTAATGGGTGTTTTGACTTATTTCGGTAAATCCTTCGTTGGACTATACATCAGTGGACTATTAGAGGAAAAGTTTGAATGGAAATAATTGGTCTATGTGGAAAGTTGATTAAGTTCCTACAGGATAATATGAAATAAATGCTTTTGACACCGAATAGGGTAACCTTGCAATTGACAGGCTTTTTTATTTCATAATAAAATATCGGGTGAGGATAAATCATTTACTTTACTTTAAATGGAGCCACCAGTTCGACCCCCTTTATTGAGCTCGGTCGCTGACTTACGAAAAGTGCTTATGTCTTTTTAGCCCGAAAGAAATAGCGATTCGCAAGGATGGTTCTCTGTAGGATCAATGCAGTGGTGTTATATCGTGAGGTGGTAGTACAGCCCACGATGCCAAAGTCTTTAATTACCTTGAAGCTGCCTATAGCTATACATAAAAATATCCTAACGTCTTCGCCCAGTAGCCGATGTGGAGAATCCTTTTTCAATAATAGCGTGCGTTGCATATGCTTTGTTTTCTCCTCATTAGCAGCCAAGCCAGACCCGACCTCGCTGCCTCTGTTTTAATACTTACAATTTATAGCACCACTGAGAACTCGCTGCAATCTCGCGATAATATCAATATCATAAGCACATGCAAGGAGTTGAACGGATTTTGGAAAAATGCACTTCTGGTGTTAAATTCTAAGTTTCGGACACCGAATATGTAATCATATTAGAGTTGATGGCGCTTGGCATCGTTTTAAACCTTGTTCGGGAAAGAAAGCCACCTCTCGCGAACCTCTGACAAACATCCAAGAGTATAAATGACATAGAAAAGCTTCTCAATTCGGCCATTCGGACTGGGCATAAAATTGTAGGTCCATTCATCTCAAAAATGAAAGCTCACAAACGAATGGTTATGAATAATGGACTAGATTGCCTATGCGGACCTGTTGCTCTAACTATTTACAGTTGAGTCCGCATGTCTGAAATACGCTTAACTAAAAAATTCGGTTATTTGAAACACAAAATTTGGCACACAGCATTTTTTCACAACTTTCATACAAACTACTTCGTTTAACTGAAACCCGCTTATTTGAAAGATTCGGTTAAATGAAAAAATAATTACGGGAAAATCATAACTGAAATAAAAAAGCTGAATACGCCCACCACTTATGTGGTTTTCCATTGGGAAAAAAAATCTATTCTTTTTTTTTGATCCGGATCACTTTTTGCAGATCTCGATATTTTTTAAGATTTACACATATACTCTTACTAATCCCAATATACCTTGCACAGCTGTTTTACGTCATTCAGAATTTGTTTTCAGAACAAAATTACCGAAAACCTCTTGAAAAGCAATTATTCGGAACAAAAACGTAAATAATGGACATGGACATGCGATACAATTGACGACCTTGAAGACAAAATATCTTTAACCAATATCCGGAACCATAAGCAAACGCAGATATGCGACTTTTATAAGCCGTCTAAGTAAACGGTTGGTGCAATAAATCCATTTTTAAGTAGGTACTAAAATACATATTAAAAACTGAGCTGTGAATTACCATTTCATTTTTTTCTTTATTTATAGCGTAACGGGTACCGGTACAGTAGTTGGCACCCATAAGGAAATTTTGACTTTAAACAAGCGTAGATTTGTTAAAATGCGATTTCAAAATATTATACATTTATTATATTCCTTAAGGAATTTAGGGTTTCAATTTGTAATTAAATGGATTATAAAAAATGCCACTCAAAACCTACAGTAGTTGGCACCCAAAAATTATGATAGAATAATATTTACCGATTTATTAAAATGCATTTAGTGTTCCTTTATTTGCAATTAATAAAAATGAAATTAATAAAAATTGCAGCACTTTGATAACTTATTATTAAAAATATAAAAAAAATAAGTAAATGCATTTCTCCGTCTATTCCGACCGGGTTTCTTAAAAATAGCACAAGTCGAAATTGAATAGCTGATTTTAGAACGCTGCAAACTTCCGAAGCTCCCTTCTCTGAAATCGGTATTTTTTTATTGCCAAAAGTGCTAGTTGATACCTACCGATCCGCATCATAAGTTTTCTTCTCTTTAGGCATTTTCAAAATTGTTATTGGCACCCCTCTTATTTAATATATTAGCAAATAATACGAATATTTAAACTTAAATTAATAATATTTAACATATTCCCATTTAAAATAGGTAAAGTTTTTGTACTTATTTTAAGGATTTAAGAAAAAATCTTTACCTATCATCTACCAAATTAGAAGTCCTACCTACTTGGATTCTATAGGTTGGATTGGTGAAATTGTATTTTAGTTATCTAAACTCCGGTAAAGTGTGTTTTTTTTTTTTTTTTTTTTTCAGTTATTCGAAGATCGCTTAAGTGAAAATACCGCTTAACTGAAAAAAAAAAAGTTAAAGACTCGACTGTATTTATGTCCATTTCAGTGCATGCTCTCTGCCAAATCGTTTTTCGCTGCTTTCAAAAACTCTGCCAGTAAGAAACACTTAACGATTGCTGGTTTTAACTTTACAAAGAAAGTGTAATATCAATGTGACTACTACCACTGACAATTGAAAAGATCTAAAGCACTGAACTGTTTTGACACTGAACTAAAGTCATTATGTATGCTGTTACATCAAAGTTTATCCTAAAGTATGTAATATGTACCTATGTAGGTATAGCATAGGTACCTACCTATTTTCGATAAAGCACTTTGCGTAATTCCTTTTGACAATCACAATTAAAACTGACAGCAAAATGACGTACGAAATTAGCCTACACGTCTACTTGGGTATACGAGTATCCACATCCCAATCTCTCACCTCTGATTACTTGGGAGTGGTGTGCCTGTGCATCGCAAAGGTTTTCGAATGTAGAATCGAACGATGCGATACAGTATCTCTATCTACGTAATGTTGCGCGTGTTCTATAAAAAAATGCCACTCTCTATGTATATATGCTTTTGACAGACAAGAAAATCTACCTCTGGTGTTCTTGTAATCGATAAAATTGGCTTTGGGGCTTATCTTGTCCCTTTTGACTAAAACAATACAAATAATGTAATTAGTTATTGAATTAGCCTCAAGTCTGGATAAACATGCTAATCAAATTTTCTGTAGCAGAGACATCAAATTAGTTGCACGAGCGCCCGAGCGGCCGAATGAAACCTTTCAAAAAAGTAATGGAGGTCCATTTGGATTGGTTTTAAAATGAAACAATAAAAGTAAACATAAAAGTAAAAGTATGGTTGGTTTCAAAAGTAATTTAGAAAGATAATTAAATTATGTACAAAGTCGCTGATGGAAATTGCTATTATTAAGAAACTACTATATAATTATTTATTTATATTTAGTTAGCTATTCGCAAAGATATGTAATTTAAATATGTTCCGTTTGGCGGGCAACGGGATGTGCGTAGTTCCTGGAAATCTGCTTAGTTCGGATTTTTTTTGCAGCTCGCTAATCACAAGCCTTATTTTATAAAAAAAACATTGCTATTTATAGCATCATGATGAAACCACAAAGAAAGATTGTCTCTTTCGGTGTAGTTGTGGGACTGAAAAACGACTAGGAGGAAAAACAATTTCAATCTCCTATCGGTCTATATTGCCCCTTACCACAGCGACTATAAAGCTCAATGCAGGCGCATCTTATGGTGTTTCTGAGGGTTATTGAGTCAGTCCATATTTGACAATTTTACTCAAATCTTTGATTTTAATTGCACAGACATACGCAGGCTGAATTTTTATATTTACTCGTAAAGATGATCGCAGCCTTTCAATAAATAATTGCATCCTTTTCTACAACCCCATCTGCATTGGGGATATGTCTAATATTCAATGGAAAAGTAAACTTTTGTCGTCAGGAATCGTAAATAGTATTCTTGTCTATTAGCCCAATGCATACCAATGTTACAAATTTTGCAAACTTTGGTTCCCATCGTCGCTCGGATAAATTAATGTCGTATGTGCAAAATTGGGGGTTTTGAGATTTAAATGCAGTTTTGCTTTTACAATTTTTGTTTTTCATGTTCTGAAATCCGTTTTTCGATAGCTGCCTTAGTTTTCAAGATAACCAGCTGTCATTTTGTCGTATGTGCAAGGTCACTAACGTTTCAGTAGTATTTTTGTTGTATGTGCAAACATATTGCACATACAACAATTAATTCATACAAAAACTGTGTATTCTTCATTTGGGAAAATAATGTCGTATGTGCACTTTATACTGCACAATGCACATACAACAATTGTTTAGTCAGATTCGGGAAAATGTTTGTCGTATGTACCATAAGATAATACACAGCGGTGTGTAATTTCAGGCGCATTCAGGATGTCGTGCGGATCGGACGGGTTTTATGCGTACCTGCAGTGGGTTGCCAAATTAATAGGGACATTAATCCACATTTACCGGTTTTTTTGCGAGTAATCGGAATATTTTGGTCCAAATTTAATTTTAAACTGGTAATAGCAGCTACTTGTCTTTGGGAATGACTCGAATGAGTTAATAAAGTTCTTATTTCCGTTCTTTTTCTTGGAGTGATATCCATTCCTCGACTCATTCTGTTCCGAAAAAATGCCTAAAATCATTAAAAAAAAAGATTTTTTTTTTTAGAAAAGCTTTGCTTTAAACAAAATAAAGTGCATTACTTACGTTTCAATTAAAAGAAGTTAAAAAAATGTCCCCAATAAATTTTCAAAAAAAAAAACTTTTTTATTTTTGTTCTGCCTTTGATTGCACTTCAAGAATAAAACCGGTTTTTCCCCCGAATAAAACCATTTTGAATATCCGCCGACAGTGAAAAATAACCGTTAAGCACATAGACTGAGAAATAAAAATCACGAGGTACGCTTAGAACCAAAACAAAAGCTCAAAAGAACACTGAAACAATGTCCCTATTAATTTGGCAACCCACTGTATGTATTTTGAATTATGAAAGGTATAGCTAGTAGTAATCAAATGTGTTTATTTAACTATTTTAGTACGCGCCACTAAATATTGGGAGACGAATTACTTCCTGGTCCATCAGGTTCGACAAATGCGAATTCCAAGTAATATTATTACCTTACACAAATTATATTTATGTGTACGTACAATATCTTATTATTTCTTAGGGAAGAAGCTACTCCGGCTTAGTGACGAATGTTTTTCCCCGAATGATGAAGCCGATAATCCTACCTAGTAGGTATTATGTATGCCCAGTTTTACAGTGTGCACTTAAGTATAGTTTGAGTTTGAGTGGCGACGACCAAATAAGTGTCACTTATGTATATTTTGCGTTTCACAGTTATTTCAAAATATGTACTCAAATCAAATGGTACAAAAACTTGGCAGCACTTAAAAACTTTCTTCTACAGCATTATTTGAAAATTTATTTGAATTTCAAAATGGATTGTGATCGCCAAAGGACGCCTAACTTTAGTGAAAACGACGTCAAACTACACCACTAAACAATTCGTTATTATTCAAACTCACTTTCAAAATCAAAATCATAATCTGCATCCATATTAACAAATCGATATCATATATTTTAAGTATTAAATCAACAGATATATTTTATTTTATTTTCCACAAAATTCAATATAAACGTCAACTCGTTGGCAGCTGAGTAGCTTGCCACCCCTGTCAGAGTTACGAAAGGTAAAACTTAAGTGTCCAATGTTGTTTTGTACAACCAAAAAATTTATTTAATAAATGTTTTGTGTTTTCTCATTACCAAACAAAATTATTTTATTTGTTTCATTTCAAATTCGATTTGTTTTTTGTTTGTCGTATGTGCTAAAATTGTGTCGTATGTGTTTGGGTGACAAACAGATTTGGTGAAAACGTCACATACGACAACGGCATTTTGGGCAACATTGGCTCTAATTTCTTACTTAATTAGAATATTGGTCTGATTTTAACGTTATTCAGTTGACAAATGTTTTCTGCATAAGTCATTTAATTTTTAAGAAAATCTACCGTAGGGTTTTTAAGAAAAAAATTTTTTAACTTTGATCGCGTTTTCCCAAAAGTAGTAAAATGTAACATACGACATTTATTTATCCGAGCGACGCCATGATTGTCGAAGAATAGCGCCACACGCCACATCCATCCAATTTAGACCAATCTTCATAGGAACACTCACAGGTCAATATCTACCTAAGATTGTCCGAAAATTTGAACTCAATCGATACGGTAGTTTTCGAAATATAAAGTTTTTAATTTTTTTGTTGTCTGGGCGATGCCACGCCCCTTTGTCCAATTTTGACCAATCTTCACATGAATACTCCTGGGCCAATACCTACATTGTCCGAAAATTTTAACTCAATTGATTCGGTGCTTTTCGAGATATAAGGTTTTGAATGTATTTTTTGTATGCGCGGTGCTACGCCCCTTTGTCCAATTTTGACCAATCTTCAGAGGAATACTCCTGGACCAAAACCTAAGACTATCTGTAAATGTGATCTCAATCGATTTGCGGGTTTTCGACATATACGATTTTGAACGTATTTTTTGTATGGGTGGAGCCATGCCCTTATAACACATGAACCAATATACATAAAAAGACCGTATATACTTATAAACCATGGTAATGACGTCACCTGTCATGGGAAATTTCCAGAATCGAAATCGGTTCACGCATTTCAGAGAACTTTAATTACAAACACAATACAACTTATTTTTATATGCCTAAAGCTAATTATTATACTTTTACTAACATTGTTTACGTAAAGGTGATTTATCTGTGGGAGAAGAAAATCCCATTCCGATGCAAACAGAAAAGGAAACTGATGTACGTAATGCTGCAGATGAAATTGAAGAATTACCGCGTGAAAACGTAGAAAATTGAAGTTCAATGAGACTGAGGAGACAAAAAATCTGTCTAATGGAGAAATTCAACGTTTAGTGTTGCAGGAGCAATTAAAGTTAATACGAATGCAGCAGGAGGGAATTAAAAAAAGGATGGAAAATGAAAAAGAAGAAAGGAATTGGTATCCTACTTATAATTCCATCACCACCACTGCCTTCTTAAATTTCACTACGCGTCACTTGAATAGCACCCATTGTTCCATTAAATTTCTGTCCAAATATGCAATAAACCGACAAAGCTTTAAAGCTTAAAATTTGTATGTACTGAAAAGATTACTTTTAGTTAATCATTTGAATTGCTACTGCCATCAGTATTCAATGTCATGTGGTATTTTGCAAACGTAAGCCCCTATAGTTTACGCGCATTGTTTAGTGGTGGTTTTTTCTTTAGCTTTTGTCGCTTCAGGTGTCCAGCACTTTTGATAACCCGACTTATGGTCATTCGGCTAACTTCTAATCCAGCTTTATGTCTTATTTTATTCCACCCACTTATTTAAGGAGTGGGTGGAATTGAAAGCCAATCTAATGATTTTCCGCTTGTCTTGATTAGAAAGAACTGAAGAAGTACGGCCTTTATAGTTTTTTTCCATATAACAACGGTATAATAACGGATTTTTTTAAATCTATACATATAATAAAACTGTAGGACTTTTCTTTGTCAGCTAAAAACTCGAAAACTACTGGACAGATTTCGATGAAACTTTTTTTAAAATGTTCCTTAATACTGTAAGACTGCTATAGGCTATGTCCTTAGGAACAGTTTTTAGCCAAAATGTATTTTCTGAAGTGAATATATACACTGCTGGTCAAAAAAATAGGTGTGAGAACAAATTTTTCATAAAACTCAATTTCTTTATATTTTTTCAATTTGTACACGGTCTTCAGTGTATACGAGGATGGTATTCTTTTCCTTTTGGTCGCCTTACGCTACGCCCACAATCCGAGGAGAACAAATTTATTTTGGTTTCGTCACTCCACAGAATATTCCGCCATTTTTTCACTCCTTCAGGTCCGTTCCAACTTGTATGGCTTAAGGCAAATTCTTTTCGCGACCTTACGTTCCTAACTCTTAGGAGTGGAACTTTTCTGAACTTTTCCCCTTAACCGCTGAACTAGTTGCCTTTCTTCCGCAGAGGAGTGGACTTTTCGACCCATATTAAAACATGATTTAACAAAAAACTTAAGCAAGAATTGTTATAAAGCTTAAAGTTAATGTATTTTGTTGCAAGTCTTGTTGGCAAAACAACTGTTATTTAGCAGCAAGAACAAATCAACTAGCATCAAAGCTCCTCACACCTATTTTTTTGACCAGCAGTGTATACATACACATATACCTACCTATGGGCGCAGTAGCGCAGTGGTTAGTGTGCTGGACTACTGTGCGAGGGATCCCAGGTTCGATCCCCGGAAAAACCAAAATTACATCTTAAGGTTTTTTTCTACTGCGCCACCTCTCGCGAACGTCTGACAAACTTCCGAGAGTATAACTGTCATGAAAAAGCTCCTCAATTCAACCGTTCGGACTCGGCATAAAATTGTAGGTCCCTTCCATTCGTTCCAAAAAATAGAAAACTCACACAAAAAGAATGGTTGCGAGAAGCTAGGCCTTGGGTGTCTACCGCCTGTTGCGCCACCTATTTATTTTTATTTTTACGTACAAATGGTTGTTTATACTTTTACTATCGTCAAACAAAAACAATACGTATGCTACAGATTCGAAAAGTTTTCGCAGTGAGTGCTATGGTCAGTTGTATATGTAGGTATGTATATTATGATCGTATGTCCGATGCATGCAGGATGGGGAAGGGGTGCGTCGTGCGTGCTGCAGTATGACATGGGGTATATTAATAATCTTCATAAGAGAAGAGACGTATAATACAAAACAGGTTTCATTTCAGAATTTCATTCGTTATGTGGTATGGTAACAGTGTAGGGTTGGGGTAGGAGGAGGGAAACAAAGGAAAGGAAATACAGCATTACAAACAAGTGGCATGATCAAAGAGAGGGAGGGCGATACAGAGGGTGCACATTATTATATCCAACACATTACATCCATTATCGATATCACCACGCCAAAATTGAACAAACGGGGGTGACGTCTCGCGTACAAACAACAACTTCTATGATTTTTTATATTTCATGGTTTAGGCAGAAAGAAAATTCCAGAAAATAGATTTATTCTCATTTTTCGCATTTTACGAAAGAACATTATTATCTAAGACCTAAGCACTACAATTCCTGTGCACGGACAAGTACAGCTAGTAATTAATACAGTAGAATCCCGATAAATCGTAATACCAAGGGACCTAGAGTTTATTACGAATTATAGAGGTTTTCTAAATAGCGAGATTACGAATTATTGAAGAGTTAAAAAATAAAAATTCGATTTACCGGGATAATAAGTTTTAACAGACAGTTTGTGAATACATTGTGTGAAAATGACTAACATTTCAACAGAAACAGAACCCAATTGTAGTAGTGGTCCCATTTTACACACATTCTCAAGTGTGAGAGTTTTCCATCTCGCTCTCTCTTGCTTTTCCAAGAACCAAATTCTTATTCTGTCTTTCCAATTAAACACAGTGTTGCCACTAAAAAAAAGTGAATCCGGTCAAATCTGACCGAATGACCGGATTCTTATTTTCTAAATCCGGTCAAAAATTCCGGTCAAAAGTTAAAATGAGAATTTTTGACCTGAAACCCGGTCAAAAAGAGAAAATACACCTACCTATACAATTTACGAATTTTTATGTTATGTTATGTTTAGAAAAGATTTTTATAATATGTGCATCTTGAGTTTGTGAACTTGTTTTTTATTTCGTTTGTTTAAAATTTACTGAAACTAATTTTTCATTTTATATGACATGTTTTAAGTTCTGAAATACACTTTTAGTGCATGGCCATACACGCCTTCCAATTCCAATAAACGAGGTGTTCAGCGACACAGGTAAATTTTGAGTGAGTAAAGGAGAAAGGTATATAGCATAGAAAATCTACTTTCAGAAATAATTCTGGCACGTTCTTTTTCGCACCATTGTGCTTTCTATACAAATCTTTATTTGATATTTGCGTTGATAGAGTGAGGACGTCAAAAACGGGCGTCCGCTTCGGCTTAACCATAGAAATTGTGTGTGTTTTCAATTTCACTATTCTTTTACCAGCCAAATTTTATTTCATTGCAATGACGCCTGGTTTTTGTGTGTAGCCAAATTGTTAATGGAAATAAAAGTCATGGGAGGACGTGTATGGCCAGGCCATGTACTAAGGCAGTGTGTCAATTGGGCTAAGTAATTATTCTCGAATAATTTTCTGACACTTGAAAAGAGTAGTTCACCAATCTGAGATTTATCGAATTTCACACTTTAATTAATTGAAATTCAATATTTAATTTCCTCTTAAAAATTCTAGCAAATTATGGCAAAGTTATATTCAAATTATAGAAATCTATCTTTATTTATAGTCAGTAGGGAAATTTTATTTTTCCGGTCAAAAAAGGGCTTTCCGGTTAAAAACATTTTTCGTTCCGGTCAAAAAACGGTTAGGCCGGATTTCAAAATTTTCTCCGGTCAGAGTAAACAGATTCCGGTCAGATATGACCGGAATCCGGTCAGAATGGCATCACTGATTAAACATAAACATGTATCTAACAAACGTATTTCAGAGTTTTGAAGAGAGAGAAGGAGGTTTTTTTTTCGAATAAACGGGGTTGTCAACACAGACTTACGAATTATAAGACGTTTAATGGCAAAGTCATACGGAAATTATTGCGAATTACCGAGGGGACCGAAATGCATTGGTTTTTTACGAATAACCGGGATTTTTTCAAGGGACCAGCAGTTTATTTCGAATAAGCGGGGTTTACGAATTAACGGGGTACGAATTATCGAGATTATACTGTAATTACTTTCGGGCTTCGATTATTTTTATGAGCTACAGTGCGGTTAGAACGGTCATTCTAATGATATGCCTCTATTTTGACAATTTCTGCTACTGTTAATTATTTTTTGCTCCCCATTTAACAAAAAAAAATACAAAAAAAAACCGTTCTATCACTTCCCGATAGCTTTTCGATACTCACGCTTCTAAATTTTCGCTTAAAACTGTGATTGAGGCTATTCTAATGTTACAAAAGAATGCACCAGCAAACAAACTTGGTTTCGAAAGTTCCGTTAGCTTTAAGAAATTTCTCTAATTTTGACAAAGTCGCAGAGAGCAGCCTCTTGCCTTGTGACTCAATATTTATAATTCCTTATGTAAGCATGAAAGAAGTGACGGAAACAAATAATTTTAAAAAAGACAATGCGTGAAGCTATCCAATTGTTACGGACTGTATTATTCCTGCTAATTCCGTCCTCTTTATCTGCCCCATTCGTCAAATTTGAAGTAGGTACACTGGCCATTACTTCTTCATCACCTTGAACAGAAATCTCATTTTCTACGCTTTTTCTGGCAATTAGAACTCATTGTTATCATTTAAATGCCTTGCAACATTATGTGCAAAACGAAACACAGAATTATTTGGAATATTTTCTAAATTTAGACGTATGCAGTTTTGTAGAATTGGAAATCTCCTCTTCACTTGGCCAAAACATCTTTCAATTATTACCCTCTCTTTTGAATGCAATTTATTGAATGCCTTTTCTTGATTACTTGTTGGATTCTTAAAAGGCGTCATTAACCAAGGAGCAATTCCATACCCTTCATAATATTCTGTTAGTGGAATTTCGCATTACAGGTTCAAGAAAACTGTTCCTCCACATTCTAGAATCGTGAACTGAGCCTGGCCACACTTTGTAAAACATTCCATTGCAATACATGTTGCTTGATAATATTGATGGAGGCGTATCCTTTTCGATTAATATATAATTTTGAATGGGAGTGAGGCTTCATTATTTCTACATGAGTGCAGTCCAAGGCTCCTATACATGAAGGGAATCTGTATTATTTGCTAAGCCAATCATGTTTTGCTTTCAAGTGTTTCTCAGAATTAGAAGGACACTTTCCCCATGAGAGGATTTATCTGTTATAAGTTTTGCAACAGGATTTACTGTTCTAGAAACAGTACTCTGATGTACACCAATATCTCTACCAACGGCAACTTGAAACCCAGGATCCCCAAGATATCTTAAAAAGATCCTCATCTTTTCTTGAGGTAATACTGCCCTTCTTGTTTCAGTTTGAATATATTAATATGAATATATATGAATTTACAAAACATTCGAGTAAAGTCATACAGTAATTACTTACCAATAGCCTAACACTTTTGTATCCCAGTTAAAAGGAGCAACGTCAATCATGACTGTTTACGGCCGGCGCGAACTTTGATAAAGCAACCCCATTTTGGCTTTGTACTTTTCAAACTCTGTCGAAAATTCCATTTCAATATGATTGCAAGGTCACATTTTAGTATTTATGTACTTTTTAGCTAAATAAATCTCAGCGATATTATACAATACTATATAAGTGGCACATGACATTAACAAAAGCAAAGCCGCTGACAATCCTTTCAAGAATCCAAAAAGAAACTTTGGCTATAATTAAGTCGAACTGAAAACACACGCCCAGATCCAGATTTGAACACTCCACGACACTTGTATATTAAATTGGACCGTACAAAGACACAACATTGTGAGCATATAATTTTAATCAAAACTTCTTTCCACTCTGCCACTCATAAGTCATGACACTCTTCAAGGACACACACAAAAATCCGTTAACAAAAATCAAAACTTTTGGCTATCTCTCTATACACTGCGTTGCTGCGCTCTCTCTACACAAACAATTCAGACGCTAGTGTACGTATGTTGTACCTCCATCCGACAGAGATAGACCAACACAAGCATTTTGATGGCATTATCCTTGAGCTGTTAAATGCGAAATGAATTCTATATACATGTACACATCCAGTCTAGTTGCAAGCAAATTCGTATCCATTTTTCATTTCGTTTCTTTTCCCAATAACGAGACTCATAACAAAAATGCAAATTTTTCATCGCAGCGCAGCGGGATTGAAAAAGATGGCAAAAAATTAGAAACTTGTCGAAAACCCGTCTGTTCAGGAGAAAATTTCGTTGGAAAAAATGTTCTCCAAAAAATGTGGGCTAATTTTTAATACAATTCCATTAGAATGGGGTGAGTCGGGTGGGACATGAGAAGTGAAGAAAAAAAATATTATGAATTATTGTAGATGGCTGATTATTTCATACATAGGAGTAATCCTATGGTGGATGTACGTAGAGACGATGCCTTGCTATTTTTTTTTTTTTAATATCCTTGAAGCGTTTTAGAGCAACCAATGCCATTCAATTATACACGAATACACATCTGTACATAGACACGGTCGAGAAGAAGTATATTTTTGCCATCACTTCTTGTCGAACATATGATGCCGAAGGATGATAAAATGGATGAAATCTGGCGGTAAATTGAACAGCTGAAATCAGATTGATGGTATAAATTGGCAGAATATTATTGGGATTGAAAATATGTAGTATCATTTAGGGATGTTACGTTTGCGTGATTTTTTTTTCTTTTTTGATTTGATTTGATTTGATTTTCGATTTCTTCCAATATCACAAACGAAGGGAAATAATTTGCTATTGAGTATTTTTGTTTGCTCTTATAAGTGTAGGTAGAAGTTTCATTGAATGATTTTTTCTTATTGTGTAATCTAATCAAGTTTTTATAATATGCCAGTATTGCGGAATAGGGAAATGAATCATTTCGTTCACATTTTTTCACATCACCCATTAATACTTTTTGAGATTATAGAAACAATAGGGTGGGTCGAAAAATTTAATTTCGTCCGATCGTTTTGGAATAGCAACCAAAATGTGACCCCAAGCTTTAAAATGCGTGTACATGTACATATTTTTAAACATTTTTAAACCTGCAAATCGAAATAAGGACAATAATCTTCGTATCTGAACATGAATTCGTAAAAAAGTCTAGAGCTATCGTCACCTTATGATTATCCGCATCAAGGCTAAACTCGCGAATATCAGCTCCATATGCGCTATAAGAGCTCCTCGAAAAAGAATTCGAGCAATACCAGAAAATCGAGGTTATACTATTGCTAGGAAGTTTGAACGGTAGAATAGGCAAGGAGAAGATAATTTGGTAGTACAGTTGGCAAGTCTGGCAATAGACATCCATTTCCTACTCCATATCTCAATATTCATAAGTCATTTAATGACAACACTGACAACACAACAGTAGCAAACGCATCAAAACAAGAGGCGTATAAAGCGGCGCGGCGGTGCGAAAGAGGACTAGAGCTGCTCCCAACTCTATACGAGCAAAATATACGGACATCGGATCCTCAGGAAGAAAAAGAAAGAGCACGAGAAGCCTACGGTTGAGCTCGCTGCTCAAGGTGGAAAACGACCCTACCGAAACCTTTGATGTCAAAGGGGATTTAAACAAGTTGACGCGCTGCCAACTTCAACATCATATACTTGAAAGAATTGTCCGAGACTCGCATCTCACAGGCCAACACACAATACACGATCTTTCAAAAGTCTGTCCAATTACTTGCATACGCCGATGATATTGACATAATTGGTAGAACACAGTGAGCTGTCACTCTCACTAGTACGTTATCTAGTAGTCTAGTATCTGTTATCAATAAGGGACACCTAACATCGACGGATCGGACAAAACCTTACAATTGACAGTTATAACTTTGAGGTAGTGAGAGATTTTGTATAGGTAAGAGAAGCTCGGCTGTTCTATCAGCTCTGATAACAATGTCTCAAAAGAAGTTAAACGATAGATAACACTTGCCAACCTCTGTTATTTCCTTGAGCTGAGAAGCAATTGCGTAATAGAGCCCTATTCCGAAGAACTAAGGAGATTCTAATCGTAAATAAGACCATTATTATCCCAGTCCTACTTTATGACGCTGAAGCTTGTACTCTATCTAAAGCGGATGAAGCTATCCTCGATCGCTTCAAGAGAAAGATTATTCGTTCGATTTTCGGCCCCGTCTACGTTGACGGTCTTTGGAGGAGTGGACTCATCGACAAAAATTATACGAGCAGTTCAGCGACAACGACCTAGTCAAAAATTGCACATCAGTTCTTTAAGATGGCTGGGCAAAGAGACAGCGCAGTAGAGGAAGACCTCGCCTTAGGTGGCGCGCACAAGTTGAAGGGGACCTCAACCAACTTCGAGTATACGCAACTGAAAATAGTTAGCCAATTTTTCCTACCAAAAAATGAAATTAAGCGCGAAATGGTTGAAATTCCATACCTCGACGACGACAACTCTAGCTCTGCTGAAACTGATTCCACAGAATCGTGACTTCGGTACGAAGGTCACCATTACCATCGATGGAAGTTCATTTGACGCCCTGACGTAAAAATCTGGCAGCATCAAATTAGGACTGGGTCACATTAAAACGAGTTGTCAAATGACAGTTCCAGGTAAAAGGAAGCAGTCAGTGGTGCAGATTAATATCTATCTCTGCAAACTATAGTATAATGACGAACTGATGCAACTTATGACGAAAGAAGACGTGGATACAGCTCTAATTCAGGAACCATAGCTATTACCGTCTACCGAACAATATTTGTGGACTAAGAGAAAAGAGGGTTTTCCAATAGGCTACATTTTGACAGTTAATGGTGGCCATCTTATTTTATACGTTGTTAATTCTCCTGTTTTATTTTTTTTTTTATTTTTCAGATACCTACTAGATCAACTCATGATTTACTTGGAAGGACCAAGGATATATCCACATCAGTTTTAGAACAGGCACTGAGGATGGAGAAAGCTCAAAGAAACTGCAATTGACAAGAGTTGGTTTTGACAGTCCGCAGTCTTTTTTTAGTTGTAGCGTGCTTCTGTAGCAAAGGAATACAATCCCCAGCATTTTATACATATTCAGTGGATCCTGTTATCGAATTGCCAGAGCAATTGAGCAGAAACTCTGAGCGTGGAAGCGAAGCGAGGGGTAACAACGATTTTCGCTAGTTGGGATTGACCCTGACAAGTTCTATTGGGAAATTTTGTCGAATTTCAGTCTATGAATTATTATACAGTAGACGCTCGGTATAGTGAACCCTCTGTATAGTGAACTATCCAATATAGTGAACCACCAAAATTTTACACAGACTACTCTAAATAGTGAACTATGAAAATCTCGATATAGTGAACTCAGATTTTTTTTCGCAACAGTCAAAGAAAAATGTTCCAGTTTAGCAATGCGCCTGCATGTCAACAATTTTTTAAAAACAATTTACCGTTCATTTGTGTGTTTTTTTTTTTTTTATATTTTAGTTATGAAGGTTAGGTTAGCCACCTAGACTGTCCCAAAAACAGGACACAGAAAGTGGCCAGAAAGATTATAGGCCGGATATTACAGGTGGGAACTCTATTGCTTCCTACGAACTTCTTTTAAAGAAAGGTATCTCCGTACATCTTACCGTGATGGCTGAAACAGTCAACTCAGTTGGTTCAACATGTTTGAATTTAGCATCTCCTGCTGGCGGTTTGTCTTCGGGTATAGACGGAGGGTAACCGTAGCAGTCTACTCCCTGTCTATTGCCTCTGACAGTCCACCACTGAGGAGAGAGAGACTGATACCTGGCAGAAATGGGTGGTTGAATCAATCTGTTCTTCTGCTTGACCAAAAGTCAGTGGATGGATTGTCTACTGAAAGAAAAGGATGGAGGGTAACCGTAGCACTCTGCCCCCCGTTTATTTACTTTGAAATCCCGTCCACGAGACAAAGACTGGTGTTGACCAGAAGAGCTTGATTGAAGCAAACCACCATACTGCTTGGTACCAAAAAAAAGGGTTAGAGTTTCTCCTTCAGGGAAAGCAAAGGCGAATGGTGACCGAAACAGTTTAACAGTCTATCTCTGACGAGATGTTTACGAGTGTCGAAATGAAGTTGACTGATGTAGTCAGCTCCTACCGGTGGCGGTTAGTCTTCGACGATGGCGAATAAGACACTTAATGAAGGAGACAAATTATTTTTTAAAAATTTAATTATGGAAAAAAAAAAAGATATTTATTTCTGTGTTCCTCAAAAAAAAATATCTTCATCTCAGTGTTTTCTAAAGATTAATACAATTTTTTTTGTTATTTTAGTGTTTTGTAAACAAAACGTTGGTATGTGTTTATTTATATCAAATTAGCTTATTTGAACATTTAAAAACTCCCGCTCGAAATAGTGAACAATTTCGATATAGTGAACAGGCCTGGTTTTAATTAGTTCGCTATATCGAGCGTCTACTATATTTCGAACTATAACCACTAATTCATCATCAAACTCCTTCTAAGTGATTGTTTGAATATTTTGAATTCTGTCAGTTAATTCTCCGTATATTATAACCCACTTGGGAAGTCATTTCTGCTTTCCTCTTTCCTTTTCCAGAAAATTTTATGAACAAAGCTAGTTCATTCATAAGCAACATTTTAAGACCAAGATTGAGTTCAAATATTAAGTTTAAGCGCACCTAAAAAGCAAAACAATTATAAGCAAAAAGTTGTAGCACTGAAGAAGCCTTTATAGTTTTTTCCATATAATAACGGATATTTTAAATAATTAATAATTACTTTCGGGCTTCGAATAACTTTATGAGCTACGCTACAGTGCGGTTAGAACGGTCTTGCTCATGATAGGCCTATACTTTGGGAATGTCTGCTACTGCTAATGATTCTATAATGATTTTTTTCTATCCATTTTAGCAGTTGAAACAAAGAAATAATACAAAGAAACCGTTTTATCACTTCCCGATATCTTATCAACACTCACGCTTCCAAATTTTCGCTTAAACTGTGATTGAGGCTATTCTAATGTTAAAAAAAAAATACACACTTCAGTGATAGCAAACAAAGCTAACGGAACTTTCGAAACCAATTTTAAGAAATTTCTCAAATTTTGACACAGTCTCAAAGAGCAGTCTTTTACCTTGTCCCTCAATATATGTATAATTCCTTAATCCTTATGTAAAAGCATGAAAGAAGTAACGGAAACACTTTATTTTAAAAAAGACAATACGTGAGGCTACCCAATGTTACCGACTGTATGTGTCTATGGCCCAATTCAAAAGCGGAATTAAAACACTGAAGACATAGACAGCATTTATTGTTAGTTTCCCCATTGCTCGTATCCGTATAATTTTCAGTTATCCGTCGATTCTGTTGTCGTATGGTCGGGTAGGGGTTAGGCTCAGTGTGACCATCATAGCTTCTCTCAAAAATATTCCACTTACTCTGAAAAGTGGAATATTTATATAAATTTATATTCCACTTTTTTTTTGTAATACAAATAAAATAAGTATAAGGAATTTTTAAGACATGAATACAAAACAAATAAATATTAAAAACTATAATTTCAACAAAAAATATTCACCCCTATTGCCGTTGTCGTATGTCGTCTGTCGCAAACGACTGCCGACATTTTGTCGTATCGAGTCGTTTGGAATTTGGTATTGCGTAACTGGCACGACTCGACTCTCTGAACTGTCACATTCCACATAACTACGGTGACCATATATTTAGAAGCTAAAGCCGGGACAAAAAGAAATGTGAAAATGATATCAACAAACAGAAAAAAAAAGAATCTTGGGAAGACATAGGGCCGATCTGTTCAGAGCAGGTTAAATCCGCGGTTAGGTTATCATTTAGTTTAACCCATGATTAAATATCTATGGTAACCCAAAAGCGTTTGTTCACTTATTTTTCACTTTGCTCACCAAACCGTAGATTTCCGACAAATCGTTCCAGTTTTCCCGTTTATTTGTCAATTCAGTTGTTTGTATTAATCCTTGGTTAACATGTATTTCTTTTATATATGTTTATTTTCAGTATTTTATTGATTTATGTATTTTTTTTTAATTTAACAGCACAAACGTGTCACAGCCGCAGCAATACATGCAATTTTTTTATCCACACTGTCGTCGATTGTATTAATCTGCCAGTTGAAAATGCGTCGACATAGCAGAAAGTTAGAAAACATAGTAGAAAGTTGTTTTGTTTTTGACTCCTATGTCAAAGCTTGAACAAACAAAATTTCAGAATATCCTTGGTTAAATGCCTTAACCGATTCTATTCTATGGTTATCAGCGGATGGAATAACCGTTGATTAGAGTTAACCACAGATGAACAAACCGGCCCATAATCTACAAACTTAATTCCTTCATGAGTCATGTCGTAAAAACAACACAATAGAATAGATACATAACATGTTGCACACATTTGTCGTACACATGTCTAAGACAAATGCTCCGCACCCGGTGAAACCCAACTTGAAAACTGTCTTTCAGTCACTTCTCGATTTTTTAAATGAGACGTGTCCTTCAAAAGTATTTCTCCTAAATCAATCTAAGATGATTCAATATTAAATTGTAAATATGTACAGAAATAAGAAGACTCCAAATAACCTTTCAGTATATTTTTCAGATTATATGAATACAGAAACTATGCGATCCGCGAGTACTTCGCATTTGGGAATAAACATGATACAGGCACGTGCTTCATATTTATTAATCTTTACTAACTGACTCGATAGTTACCCTGTCTAAATATCAACAAATTTGTTTATGATCGTTTTTTGAACGAAAATCTACCGTGAATTCGCGAGTTTGAACAAAAATGAACAAAAATAAAAACACTTTCCGCTTTTCTCGAATTTTCGAATTGTCCAGGAATTTTTTCAAATACTATTTCTTTCGTAAAAACGTTATTTGGACTATTGCGGGAACATGTCGTAGACATGCTGCAAACATATAATATGTCGTGTGCATTTCATGTTGAAGAGAGAGCGATTAACCTTACACGGAAATGCATGTTTTTTAAACATGTTTGAATAATAATTTAAAAAGTTTATAATGGAAATACGGGACTTAAAATTAAATACGGAACATTTGTACGTCCCGTATATCTTTAAAACAAAATCGGGACAGCCGAATGAAATACTGGACTCTCCCGGGAAATACGGGACGGATGGTCACCGTACACATAACTTATCTACACAAACTATGACACATGTGGTTTGACATTTCAGTCGACGAATTTCTTTGGTCTATTGTTTTTTGGGCGCAGCAGCACAGTGGTTAGTGTGCTGGACTACTATGCGAGGGATCCCGAGAGTATGACTGTCCTGTCGGACTCGGCATAAAATTGTAGGTCCCTTCCATTCGTCCCAAAAATAGAAACTCACACAAACGAATGGTGGCGAGAAGCTAGGAATAGGATTTCTAAGTCTGTTGCGCCACCTATTTATTTTTTTTTTATTGTTTTGTTTGCGACTTGGTGAATTATTTAATAAAACAATTAAAAAATGAATAGCGTTGATATGTTTTTTTTAAAGCAGTGACGAAGAAGAAGACAAGCAAAGAGAGCTGGTAAAGATTAGGAAGGCAATTCGAACAAAATCCAATCCATTAGATTTTATTGCGTAAGCCAGAAAATTTACAATTGTGCTATTATTGGTGCGACGAATACCTTACTCTGCGCCCGAAATACTAAAGTCGAGTGAGTTGAATACAATTATACGCTTCCTTTTATACTACTCTTCATATAGCTTTTTCAGATTTCTAATTTTGTACAGTTGTTATGAAAATTTAGATATGAGTAAGCTTTTATTAGTACCTAAAGTAATGACAATTTTTTATTTTATAGAAAACTAGCTTTTGTACGCGGCTTCGCTCGCGCAGTCCTCAGGATTTGGATATAGAAGCTCCTTCTCAGTCAGTCAGTTGCCTTTTTTATATTTATATATCGTTCAGGAAACCTACCTAAGACAGTACTTACGAAGCAATTAGTATCTCTGAAAAATATGTCTAACGCCCTTTTGGAGAAAACAGTTCAAAAATTATATAATCAATATTTGTTGGTGAAGCGCTGGCATCTCAACACAGATCATACTATAGCAGACTGAGCCACTATCTACGGGACACAACATATTTCTTAGTTAGCTTAATTAATTTCCACACTGCCCAGATCTTCCTATACTGTGCAACATATGCAACCGGAAAGATCGTGAGGATGTGTACCACTTTCTAGCAGTATATCCCCATTCTTCCAGAATTCCGCTTGAATATATTTGGAGTACGTACGCTGGAGTTATTACAAAGTTTCAAATCGATACGACGAACGGTTTGTGAGTTAAGAAAATGCCCCCCTTAAAAGGGGTCAACTCCAATTAATTGGGCCCCAACCCCAAGCTAAATTTCTAAAATCGAAAAATTATTACCTTTATTTGTTATAATAGAGTACACAAACCGAGTTTGAAGTCGATCGGATGAAAAATAAAACTGTTCCCATACAAGCTTTGACCCCCTTTGTACCCCTTTAAGGGTTGAATTTGCAAAATCGGAGAAATCAGTTTTCTTTATTTTTCATAGAGAGTACAGAAACCGAGTTTCAAGTCGATCGGATGAAAAATAATAATCATTTAAAGTGCAAAAATCTCATAAAATCTTTAAAAAGATTATCCGCTGATCAGAAAAATGATTTTATATGCCACAGCAGAGTTCTTTTCGACATTTGTTCATGTAAATGTAAACAAATTCAACTTTTTTGTTGTCCAAGAGAATACAAGGTACTAAAAGAAGAGCAGGAGCTTTTGCTTGACCAAAGAACGTAAAGGAAGATGCGAGTTGGTGAAATAGACCACATTCTTACAACAAAATTACAATAAAAGGAAGAAAGAACTTAATGAACTATATAAACAACAAATGCACCTTTATTTACCGGCTTTATACTTTGATGGGCGAAAAGATAAGACACTACATATTGGAAGGAAAGGAGGAAAAAGGTACAGACAAACAGTGATTGAGGAGCATAATATATCTGTTATTAAAGAACTTGATTCAGTTTAAAAGGCAGAGCCACCTTAGATGAAGGGGTCAGTCGTCGTCAGACAACAGCAGCAGAAACAACAACCACAGCAGCAGAGGCAACAACAACAATAGCAGGAACCCGTATAAAAGGCAGAGCCACCTTAGATGAAGGGGTCAGTCGTCGTCAGAGCACCACCAAGCTAAGACAATTTATATTAGAAATAGAATTAGAATTAAGAAAGTGAAGTTGGGATTTAATTCGAAAAGTTAAATTGTGCGTTTTCAATTCTTCGGTTTCACAAGGTTTGGATCGATTTCCCCACCGCTCTTAGGTTCTAAGACCCGGACAGTCCTGCCGACCTACCCCGGGTGGAAACCAACGTTATAACGTTCAGGTTCAGTTGAACTATAGTTTAAACTTCCAGTGTGAAACTGGGGGTAAGGAACTTGCTGCCAGGAGGATAATTAAAGCACGAAATTCAATTCATTCAGGAAAGCTCCCTGGTGTGTTTGAAGTACCGCAAATCAATTTTGATGCTAATATAATATAATTTTGTATATTAACCTCATAGATTGGCAACCAAATATTTTCGATCCACCAATTCTTCGAAACATCACCAATCAAGAAATAAACGTGGTTGTTAGATCTCAGGGCAACGAAAACTTAATTTTTAAAAGCTACCATGTCATACACAGGCAGTCGAAGTCGAACGTTCTGTAAAAATTGTGACGGAATCAATCTATGTCTTTATGCGATAAAAAATCAAGAGAAGGTTTAATTCAAGTGAAACTTGCATCCAGAAAACGTATGCCCCGATTTGAGAGTAAACAAGATTTTGTGGTCAACTCGTAATAAGTTAGGCTTTTGTTTACAGTATTATTAATGTTTCCTATTACCAAATTTTTCTTCTATGCTGATTTTTCATAAGTTTTATGTAAACTTTCTTAATTTTCTATTTATATTATATTTGATTCTTAATAAAATATAAAGTTTTTTGTTTTTTCGGAGATGCCCCAAACTTTGTATCGCATGCGCGGGCTGAAGGTATAAATTAATTTAATTTTATACAAAAAATTATTATTTATTTAGACCTCAGACAACATAATATCACTATTAGAATATGATCAAACAACTTTTATTTTTCCCATATACTAGCGACCCACCCTAATGTACGACAACCCTTTATTTTGCAGAATAATTTAGGCTTGGCCGAAACTAAATACATAGCTTAGCTACATACTCCCTTCCACGCAGCAAATAGATTTTTTTTTATTTTCTTGGTTTTTACAGGAACGGCAATTTTTTTTTATTTGATCGGTGGAAGTAATTTAAATTTTTCCCCTTCTTAGATGGCAGAGGGCAGCCTTGGACAAGCAAGTGTTTAAAATAATAGTAAAACCTTCTTTCCCTAAAAAATGGTTAAAAATATGTTTTACAAACTCGGTGAATTCTATTCCCATCAGAGATCAGACTGAAGAATGAACTTACATGCATCTTTCTTAACATACGATACTTTAACTCTTCGTATTTGCCTTCGTTCTGGGCACCCTTAGCAGACCTTCCTTTCATTGAAAAGTGTTGGGAGATATCGAGCAACCTTAGAATTTTCATGTAAAAACATTATTGTTTTTTCATTTAGTTTTTAATAAACATTTAATGTTACTAGTTCTAAAGGCTATCTTTCATTGATTAACCACTCCAAGACGTAACATTATTGGCGACGAGGATTGAAAAAATATCAATCAAGTTGATCTAATCATTCACGGCGTTCATTCAAGAAAATCAAATAATCATGGATGAAGCCACAAGACAACTTTTTCAAGGATTTCAAGCTGCTTTGGAAAATCAAAACAGGATAATGGCACAACTACTTCAAGAGCGCGGCTCAACATCGCAGACTACTGTCAAGACATCTGAGGATAGCATATGCAGCATATCAAGTCAAATAAATGAATTCATATACGAGCCAGATTCGGATATTTTCTTCGAAACATGGTACAAGAGATATGAAGGACTCTTCGTCGAGGACGCTCAAGGACTTGATGACCCATCAAAGGTGAGATTGCTTCTACGTAAAATTGACACCTTATGCCATGAGAAGTATGTTAACTTGATTCTTCCAAAAAAACCTTCGGATTTCAATTTCACCGAAACTGTAAGAAAACTCAAAGAGATCTTTGGTCCAAAAAAGACTCTCTTCCATCGACGCTTCGAATGTCTACAGTTGAGTAAAGAAGGCAATGAGGATTTCGTTTCGTACGCTGGCGCTGGGAAAATCAATAAGCATTGTGAGGACTTCAACCTCAATGACATCACAGCCGATGACTTCAAGTGTTTACTTTTCGTCAGTGGATTGAAATCACATTCACTTGCAGACTGTAGAACGCGACTTCTATCAAGCATTTCAAATGATACGGAGCACAAGCTGACGTTGGAGAAAATTCTTCTTGATTGCCAGGGCATGCTGAACTTGAAACACGACACTCAAATGATTGAGAAGCACAATCAAGTTCATGCTGTAGCTATTAGCAGGTCAAACACAGGTACCAAGAAGAAAATCAACAAGCCGACTGAAACCAGTGGAAAACAACATCAACACAAAAATTCCAGTACATCGGAAAAGGAGAAACAGCCCAAATCACCATGCTGGGGATGTGGATTGATGCATTTCTACAAGGTATGTTCTTTTCTCAAACACACTTGTTCAGACTGTAATCGAAAAGGGCATAAGGAGGGTTTCTGCCATTGCTTCAAAAAGAAATCGTCAAAGAATCAGTCACCCAAGATCCAGAGTATTTTTTCTGTAATGCAGCTAGCCAATCTCAATCATAGAAAGTTTGTTGTACCTAACATCAACAACACACCAGTCAGACTTCAGTTGGATACAGCGTCAGATCTAACAATCATTTCTGAAACTACCTGGGAATTATTAGGCAAACCAAAACTTTCTGCAACAAAGCAATCTGCAACAGACGCTTCAGGAAACTCATTTCCCATCACAGCAGAACTTGCTTGCAACGTGACTCTCAATAACATCAGTAAACAGTGTGTATGCTACATATCAAAGGTAGAAATCAACTTACTGGGCGCTGATTGGATGGAAGCTTTTAATCTATGGGACGTACCTATCAGATCCTTATGCTGTAAAATAACTACACCATCCAGAGTTACAAACGTAAATGATCTTCGTAAAATGTTTCCAGACATTTTCTCAGAGAAATTGGGCAGATGCACAAAAACAACAGTCACTTTATTTCCAAAACCAAATGCTCAACCTGTTTTCAAGCTCAAACGTCCAGTAGCTTATGCAGTTGCCAACTTGGTAGAGACTGAATTAAAGAGACTCCAAGATTTGGGCATCATCACACCTGTGGATTATTCCGAATCTGCAGCACCAATCGTCGTTGTTAGGAAACCAAATGGTAAGATACGCATCTGTGCTGATTACTCGACTGGACTCAACGACGCTTTGGAACCAAATCAAAATCCAATTCCTTTACCAGAAGACATTTTCACAAAAATATCAGGGTGCAAAATTTTCAGTTAAATTGACCTTGCAGACGCATACTTACAAGTTGAAGTGGACGAAGAATCCAAGAAGATGTTAACCATCAACACACATTTGGGATTGCTCACATACAACAGATTGCCGTTTGGAGTCAAGGTAGCACCTGGAGTCTTTCAACAGATAATGCAAGCAATGATAAGCGGTCTACCATTCACTCAAGCTTATCTAGCTTGTCGTTGGTGGTCGTACTGAAGAAGAACACAATCAAAACCTTTTCAATCTTCTGCAAAGAGTTCGAGAGTATGGATTTTGCTTGAGATTCGAAAAATGCAAGTTCTTCGCCAAATGTATCAAGTATCTGGGACACATCATCGATTCAGCTGGTATTCGTCCTGATCCATCAAAAATCTCAGCCATTATCGACATGCCTGCACCTAGTAACGTAAGTACCCTTCAGTCATTCCTTGGTGCTATTAATTACTACGGTAAATTTGTCAAACAAATGTCGCGGTTGAGAAAACCATTTGATGAACTTCTAAAAAAAGATTCGAAGTGGAACTGGTCAACACAATGTCAGAACTCTTTTGAAAAATTCAAAGAAATTTTACAATCAGATCTTTTGCTTACTCATTACAATCCAGAACTTCCAATAAACTCTTGACAGACCATAAACCTCTCATTTCAATTTTCGGTTCAAGAAAGGGCATTCCAACGTATTCAGCTAATCGTCTACTCGTCTATTATCTATTATCTATTATCTCGTCTGATTAATAATCATCCAAAGCCTGAAGAAGAAGCTGTGATTGCACGTATTCAAGTCGACGACGATTTAGCAGACATCCAACAATAAATTTGCTCGAAATTACCATTAACATTCAATATGGTGAAATCCGCAACAAAGAAGTGCAAAATTCTCCAACAATTGAAGAAATTCATTCAAAGTTCTTGGCCTGAAGAGAAAAAACTGAATAATGAAGAACTCAAATCACTTCATAGAAGGAAATCATCTCTTTCCGTTGTTCAAGATTGCATCATGTTTGGAGAACGACTGTTGATTCCAAATGTCTTCAGAGGCAGAATATTGAAATTACTTCACAAAGGTCATCACGGTGGAGAGAAGATGAAGGCTCTTGCCAGAAGTTATGTCTATTGGCCTCATATAGATGAACAAATCGAGAACTTAGTCAAGCATTGCAGTCCCTGTGCCGAAAATCGAAAATCACCAACTAAACACTGCTTGGAATCATGGCCTGTACCAAATGAACCGTGGGAAAGACTTCACATCGACTATGCAGGACCATTCATGGACAGATATTTCCTCGTAATTGTCGATGCTCTATCCAAATGGCCAGAGATTTTCGAAACCAAATCTACAACAGCTTTCAAGACTATTAAACTTATCAACGATTGTTTTGCAAGATTTGGTCTACCAAAAAAAATTGTATCGGACAACGGTACACAATTTGTATCAAACGAATTTCAAGAATTCTGTGAAAAGAACGGCTTGCAACACATCAGATCTCCTCCTTACCACCCTCAGTCAAATGGTCAAGCTGAGAGATTTGTGGACACACTCAAGCGGGCCTTGAAGAAAATCAAATGTGGTACACTTGATGAGTCACTTCAAACATTCTTATCTGTGTATCGTTCAACTCCAAATAAAAATGCTCCTGATGGCAAGTCACCTGCAGAAGTCATGTTTGGAAGAAACCACAGAACACATCTCGATTTTCTCAAACCGAACGAATTCAACAAAAATGTTTACCCAAATGTTGAAGAACTCAAACACAAACAAGAAGTTCAGTTCAACAGGAGAAACAACGCCAAACCAAAAGCATTCAAAAATGGTGATTTAGTCAGCTTGAAATGTCATCATCAAAAAGTTTTCAAATGGGAATCAGGTGAAATAATTAACAAAGTAGGAAAGGTTAATTATAATGTTTGGATGGAACATAAGAATAAGCTTGTTCGAGCACACATCAATCAAATGCTACCAAGATTCGTCGAAGAAACAAAATCAAGCTCATCACTTCCACTAGATATGCTACTCAATGAGTTCGAAATGAGCTATTCTACACCAGAACCTCAAATAATCAACAATGATGTTCCTATTGGTCAAGAAACTGAGGATTTCATAGAAGTTAAGAATGTTCAAGAGCCAACAAAACCGCAGAGACCTGTTGAAGTACATTCAGCGATTCAAGAAGCTTCAACAAGTCAGAGAAGATTCATTCCGCGAACTTTGGACCAAACAGCACCGCAGAGACCTGTTGAAGTACATTCAGCGATTCAAGAAGCTTCAACAAGTCAGAGAAGATTCATTCCACGAACTTTGGACCAACTTGAGTCTGAAGTTGTAACACCAAGACGATCATCAAGGACTCGGAAGCAGACCTCATTTTTCTAAATTTTCAACCGTTAGGGGAGATGTTGGGAGATATCGAGCAACCTTAGAATTTTCATGTAAAAACATTATTGTTTTTTCATTTCATCTTTCATTGATTAACCACTCCAAGACGTAACAAAAAGTTAAGAAGTATACCAAGAAGTATATTTATTATTATTTCCCCAAGAAGTAGGTATATTTTATTTCAAATTTCACCAACGAATTCATAATTCATTCTGGAACTTAACTGATGAACTTAACTGATGAAGTTCCAGAATGAATTATATATTCGTTGGTGAAATTTGAAATAAAATATACTTCTTGGTGAAATAATAATAAATATACTTCTTAACTTTTCAATGAAAGGAAGGTCTGCTAAGGGTGGATTTTATTTGATACTGGTTGTTGGTGGGTAATTATTGGTATTGGTATCTAAAATCATTTATCTTTAATTTAATAAATTTGTTGTGAATCTTGGAACGTATCATTAACATTTATGCGCGGAGCCGCGGTTTCCCCTCCCAGATTTCTGACCGTGCGTCGTTGACTATAAAAAAGGGGATCCGTTGTATAACCATCAATCTGACAGCCTTTTAATTACAATAATCCTTACTTACGAAATCATAAAAAATGTTTTTGTTTTAACCAAGAAAATAAAACTTTCGCACCTGCCTTAATCAGTAAACAGGTCTTAAATCACTTTGCCCAGCAAAATTTGTAAATAAAAAAAATATGCTAGGAAACGATTGACAAATAATCACAATTCCATCCTGAAACTCCTATCCACAATCCAAGAATCCTCTCAACATTCCATTCTCAATTTATTTGCAATCAACTAGCAATTTGCATAATTTGATTGTCTGTTCAAAGACAACGCACCATCGCACATAGGCAGACAGACAGGCAGGCCCGCAAATAAACTAGACTAAAGGCAGAAAGCAATTTGGCAAAATATTTCAATGTTTACCAAATGTTGTGTTTGTATGTCTGTATTTTTGAACAAGCTTTTTCTGTGAGCTTGTTCCCTCCCAAAAATCAATCTGAATTTATTTTCCATTAACTTTCGATTGCAAGTCGTTTTTATATTGCCAAGATAACCTCTTCCACAATTTGGCGACAAATTTCGATAGCACAAATCTAAGCCATTACTAGACAAACAAGGAGACCTAACATCTTCCAAGCGATACAGAGTCACTTGAAAATATTTAAATCAGGCGCCAATTACATACACGATCCCCATTAATCTATAATTCCACCTGCTTCATGAATACGTAATTGGTTGCGCGCGTAGGATAATTTTATTACGACCATCGCTCGCTGCCGCCAAGCCACCAACACCATTGTTATGCTTTTGCACGAAACGGATAATTAAAATCCAATTACCAACCGACGCCCAGCCCACAAGGGAGGGCGAGCAAAAGATGCACGGTGAAAATTTCTAAAACTAATTTACATTGCTTATACCTAAAGTGAGGATGTACACAGTAGATAGGTACACACACCGCAGGGGCGAATATTCCTTCATATTTGCTTTATAAAACACATAAATCGGATATGTGTGTGAGGGGCTTGTCGTCGCGTGTAGATGTTTTAATAGAACATTTCCTTACCTACTTCTAGGTGTGCTGAGGAAGTGCGGTCTCAGTGAGGCAGACAAGGCATTTATCGCATCTTAAAAAAAAAGTTAACTACTAAAACACTAGCCCGATAAAAGCAGGGGGCATCGGAAGTCTACCTACTCTACGCACAGACTACAATACCCATTACCGTACTGGCACTGGGGATATGTGGATAATTTATGGATGAGTGCGTTAGAATCCTTTTTGGATGTTCGTCAGAATGTAAAGGGTGTAAGTATACAGGATGTCTCACATCAAGCTATTTACCGGCTAGGATGTTATTTCCTGTTTCTATTATATATTGTGCGGTTGTGTGGATTAACCGCTCTGTAAAAACATTTTCAAGTTTTGCCATTATGAGATTTTTTTATGAAACGAGAACTTGATAATAATTGTAGTCTATTTTTGGCGATTGCGCGGTCTCTTTCAACAGCTATGATCACTGATTGAGCCATTCCGATTGAAATGAACTACTCTATGTTCAAGAGCGCAGTACAGCACTAAAACGATGTTCAGATCGAAAAGATGCTGCAAGACATTAAGCCCGAATAATGGGAATGCTGCGAATTTGGCTCCTACCGCCTTTTTTCCACGTACTCACTCACACCGAACACTATGTCCTTACACTAATAGTTCAATCTAAGAAAATTTAAAACTGTCTAATCAAACAAAAATCAGGCGAAGTGTCCTTTCGTCGTCCGAGAATTGTTTTGTTGTAGGTATACGCCATTTGGACGATTTTGGGAAATCGCATATTAAGGTTTGCGTTGAAATTAAAATAAAACAAACCGCTGAAGTTTTTTATATTTTTAATAGAATATTATATTAAAAATCTTCTTTCAATTGAAGTCCTCCAGACTTCTCAATCGCTTTTAGTTTCAAATTACATATTAAGGTTTTTTCTCAAAATCAGTTTGTCGTATACGCCAAAAAAATGAAGAGTTGTTTACGCTACATATACACGTACGACGAAATAAGCGCACGTACCACATTTCAATTCTCCAACGGTTGAATCCAATACTGATAAAAATTTGTTTAAAATATAACTTTGTATTTATTAAATAAATATTTGAATATAATATATCTTTATGTATCTAATTCTTCTGTACGTGTGTTGGTAATTGAACTCCTAAACCCCTAAACGGCTGGACCGGTCTTGATGACATTTTTTGCGTGTTTGGGTCCAAAATTTGGCACCTTCCATACAAAAAAAACTAAAAAGTCTTAAATAATAGGGACATTTACAAATACTATATCTGAACATTGCCTAATTGGAGCATTTTACAAAACGGCTCTCATAACAAAAAAATACACTTTAAACGCTATTCTTCGACAGTCATTGGAAAAAATATCTAGACATTACAATTACTGGGCACGAGCAAAGCCGGGTACAGCCAGTATTCTTATAAAAACATTCTTTTCAATTTTTAGCAACAAAAATGAAACTATAAAATGAACGTGATTTACCATTTACCATGCGACTGAATTCTTTTGGTTGATCCTCCGACATTTATTATTGCCACATTACTGTTGAAATCTGTATGCACGTACAACAAACCAAGCCGCAATTACTTTTTGCGTTTGTGTTGTATGTGTATGCTCGGTTTCATATCCTCCCGAATCACATACACGTACGACGAAACAATTCTAATGTTTTTTTTTAGAAATTTGTTGTCGTATTTATTAGGCCTATACACATACGACAAAACATCAGTAAACATAAAAAATTACAAAAATATATGGACTTTTTGTCGTATATGCCAAAATATGGCGTTTTGTGGATGTACGTCAAAATGCACACCAATTATCTCAGTAACAGTAAATGATAGGCTAGATCTGATTGCGGAAATGGAAAGAGCACCTTCGAAAATCTAGTACTCCATACCCACTTTAAAGCAGGGAATACACGATACAATTATCGTACCAACCGTTGTACCAACATGCGGTCGTATGCGATGATTGTATCGTGTGTGTGCATGAAATTTGCGGTTGTACCGACATCGCATGGTCGAACGCTGTCCACCGAATTTTTGTACGGATTTCATTTCTTTTCAGATATTCGTAGTGAAAATATGACAATAGTGGCTATAAGTGATAAGTTGTTAGGTCATGAACGGATAAATTAACAATGAGAACAAAACAAAATCGCATACAAATCGTATAGAGTGTGTGCTTCATACAACACGTTGTCCCGATATCGGTACAACTCATGTCGGTACGATCGTTGTATCGTGTATTCCCTGCTTAAAAAAGTGCATTTTGGCGTTTACGACAAAACAATCCTCGGACGACGCTTTGTCCTTTGAGAGGGCGGTGACTATTTGGCGAAAACCGATGCAGAAATCTGCTCAGGAAACTTTGTACCTGTTGCTTGTGTTGGTGCTTATATGGCCGGTGCCGTAAGCAATCAATAGCCGTTTTTATACCCGGTACCACACTGTGGTGAGGGTATATTCACTTTGTCATTCCATTTGTAACGCCCATAAGGAGGCGTTGTAGGTATGACAAACTATATATATTATTGATCAGCATCACTTTCTTAGTCGATCTAGCGATGTCCGTCTGTCCGCCCGATTACGGCCGTAATTTAAGAGCTATCGACTTGGTACGTAAGCTTTTATCCACCAAACTGAGGCTAAGTTCGAAGATGAGCAAGATCGGATGAAAATTACTATTATTATTATATATTATATTACTATTAAATTTAAATAGCTACAGTAAAGATATCAAGTTTAAACTTTGCACATATTGTTTTAATAATATTTAAAAATAATAATAAACAAAAAATTAGCTTGGTCGAATAAAAAGTACCCATACCTCCTGTTGGGGCAGAATAAGCTGTCATTATCGTCATCATTGCCATCATAGTCATCACCGCCATTATCGTCATCATCGCCATCATAGTCATCATCGCAATCATCGTCATCATCGTTATCATCAGCATCGCCATAATATTATAGTTATTAATAATTTCTGAATTATTGTATGGAATTATTGTACTGAATTATTGTATCGAATTATCTATCTAGTTTCATAATTATATTTAAATCTGGCGGTCAATTTAGACCAGTCACCATATTAATTTTACATTTGAATTCGCCATAACATTGAAACTTTTAAATATAACGTAGTCTCTCTCACTAAAGTAAGAAACCGCTTACGCACTTTTTGTATAAATACGCACAGCGAATAAAGCTCAAAAACTTTTTGTATTTGAAACCCAAAGGGGAAACACCGTCTTTCCTTTATCTTCGCTTTCGCTCTACTCGTCGTCGTCGTTGCATCGGTCAACTTCAAGGTTACCAATTGTTCGGTAAAGTTGCATATAGTTGCAGTATCGATAAATCCCTTTGTGGTATAATAAAATACAAATTGCATCCGTTAACGAACAAAACCAGGATCAGCTCTTCCTTAATCGAAGGATTCAAAGAGATACCAAGGTTGGCGACACGAAAAACACTTCGGTCGTACACCTCCCATACAAATATATAATTTTTTAATATTAAAATATTTGTTTTTATTTTACAATAATATTGAACAGCCACCTTACCACTGGTGGGGGGATAGCTGTTTAGTAGTCTTTACTTTAATTGCTAAAGTTCAACTCATTTATTTTACTTTAATTACTTCCTATTTATACATAAATTTTGCTTACTAACATTAATACATTGCGGGTCAATAATTGCAATGTCAACTTTTGGTCGTATGCTGCCCTTTTGCTGAGTCCGCTTGATGGTAACATGTTGTATTATTGCTTCGTGGGTCATGCGCTGGGAGTAGGTCAACATTGTGCCTTGGTGGTGCTGAGTTGGGTTTTTGGTTATGCACTTTAAATGGGTCGATGTGCAATAATTGTACATTCTGCCGCGCCAATTAAACACTGAAATCGGCTACCGTGAGATGTCTTCTAGCTGGTTGTGGTTGTGCTTCTGTTTCTTGCTGTTCCTCTGCGCTGATCTTGCGGCGGCGTCGCCAGACGATGTAACCAATAGTGCTTACGGCAAATACTAACATTACGGCATAAGTGATATTGTGGTGGATGTCGTGTGGTGTTGTATTCCCCGGTAGTTGCTCGTGCTTTTTTAAGTCTTCGATCCATTGACTTACTGCGTTGAGATTATCATGGTCAATTTTGAGACTCATCCTTGGGATTATGTTTGCTTTATTTCTTGTAGTATTTAATAATATGTGTGAAATATTAACAGATGGGATGAATGACGTATTAACACGACTGGAAATCTTATTCTTGGATAAGATTGTCATGGTGTCTTGCTTGACAATGCAATTAGGTTCTATTGTTAGTATTCCGTCGTCTTTAAGTGTGGTTTCGAAAATCTTCTGTCCACAAATTATATTGATAGTGTACTCCTTTTCCAACACGTAGATCCATTTATTTGCGTTGTTTAGCTGAATCCATACAGGATGTGGCTCCATACTTCGTAGTGTACAAAATGGTGAGATTTCGTCTGCATGTGTCAATAGTTCCATTTCGCACCTGCTTATGTTTGATCTTCTATTGTATGTTGGATGCTGTTGGTGGCATATGTATTTGTCATTATTCTGAATACATCTTATTAATTCGTCTTTTGTTATTGTGTAGTACGCTTCTCGAAGCAGGTTTACTACTAAGTAGTCAGCTGATGGTTCGATGAATATGTATTCCTTTTGATGAACAGTTGGTACAGGTATCACCTTAAAGATCTCATAATCCTCTATATTCGCCAAGGGTATCGTTATCTCAAATACAACGTTTTGTTGCATTACTCTGCCCTTCACAGTAAGAAGCTTGAAAAACTGTAATAAGTTCGGCTGTGACGCATCTCCTGCGATGGCTAATTGTGGCGGCAGATGATTCCTTATAGTGGTTAGTTGTGAGTGAAGCTGATCTGGCGTTAGTATGAGCGGATTCATTTTCCCATGGTGTATATCGATCAAGACATCGATCAGAGCATTCTGGGCTTGTTGGTAGTTGAGCATTGCTAGCGTGGCGAATGTTGATAGTGATAAGAATTCTACTTTGGCATTGCAATCTTCATTGGCTGCTAATACATCGTTTGCTAGGTTTTCGAGATGAGTATGAAATATTTCTAACTGCTGGGTTATTACTTCAGTGTCTTTTTGTAGAATGTTTTTTGTTGATTCTATGATTGATGTCTGATTTTTGACCATACCAAGTAGATGTTTTTCATTTTCCTTAAATGACTGTATTTGGTTTTCGTATTGCTGAGCAAAGTCTTCGTCCAAAACTCCGAATAGTTTGTTTGCTACCATACCTACGAAATCAAAGGGGGATCGTTTGGCCCTAGCCTCTGGCTCCTTTCCGACACCTTGTTTTAGAAGTAGATTATTGTTGTTCTTTATTATACTTAGCTGGTGATCGAATTGATTTGCTATTTTTATGCACTGAGTGTATTTCTTAAAGCCGTCCGTGTTTTTCCTCTTACAGAAATCGTTTAGTCCGTTGATGAGTTCTTTAAATCCTCTGTATTCGCGCCAATAATTTCCCAAGTCATAATATACTAGAATTTTCCACTCATTTGTTACTAAATTGACGTTGCCAATCTTCTCAAAATATATACCAGGCCGATGTTTGAAGGGCGTTGTTGTAATTTGTGTGGATCCTTGATGTGGCAGGGCTACTATCACGAGCGCTATAGATAGTAACAGTGATGGAAGGGCTACTCGTTTTATTCTGCTATCATGCTGTTTATTGGATTCATGTGGCCGCTTCCTCTCTTGATGACGTCCTATTAGCTCTTCGATAGGTGGTCTCGACGGAATGTTAGTAGGTCTAATTTTATTCCTCTTGGTGCTTCTATACTCCTCGACCGTTACTTGGATGTGGTGACTTGATACTGTTTTAGGTATATTTTTCAACGTTTCAATTCTATTCGTCGATGGCTTCACCTTGGTAGCTGGAGTTTGCATGATTTCTTTCGTTTTTCTGTCAAGGTTCGTAAACTCGTCATTATCGGTAATTGGTAACAAACAAATTTTTGTTACGGGTCTCTTATAGGTTTTGTTGTGCGTTTCTACCGTTACCACTCGTACTAGACCATCAGTCCCAGCGTGTGTTTCTACTACCTTTGCCAATTTCCACTTAGTTGGGGGAAGCTGCTCATCCTTGATAAGGACAATGTTTCCAACCTTTAAATTCCCAACAGTTTTCGTCCACTTGGATCGTTGTTGAAGTGTTGCTAAGTACTCAGTGCTCCATTTTTTCCAAAATTGTTGCTGCATCCGCTCTAAGAGATGCCATCGAGTTAGTAATCCCATTTCACTGTCTAGCATGCATCTTTCCGGTGGTGCCAATAGGGCCGTGCCGATTAGAAAATGCCCTGGTGTTATCACCTCAGTCTCCTCTGGGTCATTTGAAAGTGGGCATATTGGCCTTGAATTCAAACATGCCTCTATTTGAGTTAGTAGTGTTGATAATTCCTCGTATGTTAATTTGTGCTCGCCGATAGTTCGCTTGAGATGGTGCTTGATCGATTTTACCCCAGCTTCCCACAAACCGCCAAAGTGGGGAGATCCTGGTGGAATGAAGTGCCATTCTGTATGATTGGACGCTAGTGTATCATAGATTTCTTCATTCCACTTCTTGGCATCTTTTACATTCAACTGTAGAATCTTGTTAGCAGCTACGAAATTTGTTCCATTATCACTATAGAGGTGTCCAATATGACCTCTTCTCGCGCAGACTCTCTTGAAGGCGGAAACAAATGCGTTTGCGGTCAGGTCACTCACTGCTTCTATGTGAACTGCTTTGGTCGCTAAGCATACAAATATTGCTATATATCCTTTATAGGATTTATTGCCCCTTCCTTTCGTCATTCGTATATCTATGGGTCCTGCGTAATCTACTCCTGTATGCAGAAACGGCCTGTTATTAGTTACTCTTGGCTGTGGGAGATTTCCCATTAGTTGATTGCTAATTTTGGACTTGAATCGAAAACATATGGCACATCTATGAATACTTTGTTTGACTGCGCTTGCTCCGTTGATGATCCAATAGCGTTGTCGTAAGTGTGCTTGTGTCAGTGTGTTTCCCCCGTGCAGTGTTGTTTTGTGAGCATCTTCAATTAGCATAGTGGTGAGAGGACCAGAATGTGGAATGATGAATGGATGTTTCTGCGTCGGTGGAATATCTGCTTCTGTTAACCGTCCTCCTACGCGTAGCATATCGTCTTTGTCCATGAATGCGTTAAGACACCGAAGTTTGCTCTTCTTTTCGATTTCTTTGCCTCTTTTCAGGTGTCTGATTTCTTTGCTAAACTCTTCATCTTGTACCTTTTTTATTATATTTTTTGTTGCTGACCATATTTCATCACATGTTAATGGTCCTAGGCGTTTACCATCCTCAGATGTTCGTGCGTTGTGAATGAACCGTTTACAATAGGCAAGTACTCTTGTCAGTCGCCTCAGTGTGCTGTATTGTGCTAACATCCCTTTAATACGATCTGGTTCTTGTTCGTTTAATGTTGTTAATGTTTGCGTCTTGACTTTACGTTCTTCTAAGTCCGTGTATTGTTGTTCAGTATCAGTGTAGGTTATTTCTAGTTTTGATAGCCATTTTGGCCCGTTCCACCATAATGCGTGTCCCTTGAGTTTAGAGGGACATATACCTCTGGACGCACAGTCTGCTGGGTTTTCTGTACCCTTTACGTGGTGCCAATTTTCTGCGCTCAGAATTGCTGTTATTTCCGTAACCCTGTTTGCCACGAAATTCTTCCATTTAGTTGGGCCTCCTTTTATCCAGGCGAGATTTATCGTGGAGTCCGACCAAGCATGCGTCTCTATGTTTTCTATTTGTAGTGCTTTTTTCGCCTTTTTTATTAGTTTGGCCAGAAGCACTGCTCCATTAAGCTCTAGTCTGGGAAGTGTTATTTGTTTGATTGGTGCCGCTTTGGTTTTCGCGCATAGTAACGTCGTTAGTACTTCACCAGTTTTAGTGATTACCCTACTGTAGACTGCGGCAGCATACGCTTTTTCTGATGCATCGCAGAAACCATGCAGCTCAATACGGTATTTCGTCTCGTATTGATTCCATCGTGGTATGCTAATACTCTCGATATTGTAGAGATTTTCTTTGAAGTTCATCCATCTTTTTGATATGTCATCTGGTAAATTTTCGTCCCAAGATTTTCCCGATAACCACAGCTCTTGTTGAATCAATTTCGCTGTAATGATTATAGGTGCCAGCCATCCTAGCGGGTCGAAAAGTCTTGCCATTTCTGAGATAATAATTCTCTTGGTAAGGTTTTTAGTGGACGGGTTCATGTTTATTTTAAACTCGAATGTATCGGAGTCGGGTCTCCAGTATATTCCCAATGTCTTTATTGCCTCACATGCTGTTACTTCGTATATTCCTTGCTCCTGATCTTCTCGTTTTATATCTCTTAGTAATGTTGTTCTATTTGATGACCATTTGCGGAGTTTGAATCCTCCTTTTTGCATTAGCTGTATGATTTGATGTTGGGCTCTTCTTGCCTCCTCCAATGTGTCCTCTCCTGATAGTAGATCGTCTACGTAGAAATCTCGCTGTGCTATCTTTGATGCAGTCTTAAGGTTGTTTTCTTCGTCTACGGCCAGTTGCTGTAATGTTTTTATAGCCAAGTACGGTGCTGAAGATGTTCCGTATGTCACTGTTGTAAGTCTATATTCCTGTATTTGCTTTGATGGTTCTTCCCTCCAGAGGATCCTTTGAAAGTCCCTGTCTTCTTCCGCTATCTTTATTTGGCGGTACATTTTCTCAATGTCTGCTCGGTAGACGTATTTATGTTTTCTCCAACGCGACAAAATGCTATATAAATCCTGTTGCAAAACTGGACCTGTAAGCATCGTGTCATTTAGGCTTAGCCCAGAGCTTGTTCTTGATGATGCGTCAAACACCACTCTTGTTTTGGTGGTCGTGCTATCTGGCTTTATTACTGCTTGATGTGGCATGTAGTAAACTATCTCGTTGTTTGACGTAGATTTTACTGGCTCCATGTGTCCAAGTTCCAGGTATTCTCTCATGAACTTCGTGTAGTTCTTGTGTAACTCAGTGTCCCGCGTAAATTTTTTCTCTAATTGGAGAAGACGGGCTAATGCTCTGTCTTTTGATTTACCCAATTTACCTGTATCGTTTTTGAATGGAATGCGCACCGTGTATCTTCCTGTTTTATCCCTCTTGTGTGTGGTTTTGTAGTATTCTTCACATCGCATGTTGTCTTCTGTGGTAGCTCTCTCTTCTTGTACCTCTTCCGTTTCCCAAAACGATTTCAGTTGGTTGTTTAACTCTACGTTGGATACGTGGCATAGTGTTGCTTCGTTTCGTTTGTGTTGACAACTTCCTGATAATATCCATCCTAATTGAGTGTTTTGGGCGACTGGAGTTCCGACGTCTCCCTTTACGACGCCTTCAAGAATAATTTCTTGGAAGATATCTGCTCCGATTAATACGTCCACCGATGTCTTTTTGTTAAAGGATGGGTCGGCTAGCGGTAAGTGCTTAACGTGATCCCATCCACGTACCGTGAATGATTCGTCCGGCAACGGCTTTGTAAGTTTGTTCAGTACTAACAATGTTCCCCATATTTTGAAGTCTGACGGGTAGATTGATGAGATGTTTAGCTCAATTTTACTTGTTGCTGTTGCTGCTTTTGCTGTCCCTAGTCCTGTAATAGAGGCATCAGCTCGAATTTTTTGCAGCTGCAGTCTTTGCACTGCGTCTTCCGTAATGAACGACGATTGGGACCCCTGATCTATTAGCGCCCTCAAATAGTGGTCACATCCTTTCCAGTTAGTTTTTATTACTGCTGTTGCCAAGAGTATCTTGTTACACTCCATACCCGATGCGAAATGGGATTGTTGCTGCTCCCTCTGATTAGTTGTCTCGTTTGAGTGCAGCAGAGTGTGGTGGCGTTGTTGACATTTTTGACAGGCTTTGCGTGACTGACAATTTGCTGTGACGTGGTTGCCTCCAAGGCAGTTATGGCACAGTTTTTCTGTTAGCACCACGTCTTTCCTTTGCAGAATTGGCATTTGAATAAATCTCCTGCATGTCTGTAGTCGGTGTTCCTCGTTGCATAACTTGCAACAAGGGTTACTTGTGGAATGATAATTTTTGTATACATTTTTCCTTGTGACTACTCCATTTGCTTTCTGCATGTGTCTTTCGTCTTTTTGGTATTCTGTTTTGTTCCGCCGTCCTTCTAGGTTGTCAAGAGCATGGAACTTGTTTTCTATAAACGTTAGGAATTCGTTTAGTGATTGTAACGCCTTTGGGTCTTTTAATGACTGCTCATACGCTTTTCTTGTCTCATTGTCCAGTTTTTGAGATAGTATGAATACGATAATTGGATCCCAGCTTCCAGTCTCCAAGCTTAAGCCTTTCAGTGCATTTATGCACTCTGTTGTTGTATCGTGTAGTCTTCTAAGATGCGTTGCGGATTCAATTTGACTATCTTTTTGATTTAGTAATGCTTGTATTTGTGCATTAACTAGTAGTCGGGTGTTCTCGTACCGATTTCTCAAGATTTCCCTTGCCTTGTCGTAATTGCAGTCCAATATTTGAAGATGTTGGATTATTTTTGCCGCCTCTCCTGTTATGTTGGTCTTGAGATAATGCATTTTCTGAGCATTTCCCAGTTTTCCGTTGTTGTGTATTGCCTGCTCAAACAGATCGTTAAATGATTTCCATTGCCTGTAGTCTCCATTGAATGTCATCAGCTTTAGAGTAGGTAGTTTGAGCTCGTGATTTGTTGTGGTGTCGCTAATCGCTTCTTGATGTGTGCTGTTTTGAGAGATCATTTCATTTATTTTCTCTTTTACGTTCACCATTATTTCATTGTATTTTTCTTCCAGTTGTTCGTACTCTGTGCAAATTTTAACGTATCTTTCACTTGAAGTTGTTTCCGTCAGCTCGACTATATCGCTGTGCGTCTTTGTTATTGTTTCCCATTGATTTTGCAGAACTTGTTGGCTATGTTGGTAATAGGCTTTCGTTCCCTGCCCGTTTTGTTCTACCCTGCCAACAGATCTGATAAATGCCTGTATTTGGGCTTCTTGTCTCCTAATTCTCTTGTCTTGTTCTCCAGACAGTTCGCCTTCTTGATTTTGGTTGTCTTTTTCCTTTCTAATTGTTGTGTTTAGCTCGTCACTCGCGCCCTGTGTCGTCATCTGTCTCTTCTTTTCTTCCTTGAGTTTCTTCTGCTCTTCTTCCAGGATTTCGTCTAGTTTGGTTTCTAATTTCTGCCTTAGGTTGTCAACAGTCGACTTCACAGCTGCATAAAAGTTCGACTCCGTATATGGTTGCCTGTTTGTACAGTTCGGGTGAGCCTTTATTTTGTTGTCCGTCTCCTTGAACTCCGTCCATTGGTACTCCAGGTCTGCTAGTCTTTCCCTCACGAACTCTTTTGTTCTTCGTAGTATTGGCTCTTTGGTGTATTTTTCACCAATTTTCTTAATCCATTCCGCCCTCTCTTTCTGTATCTCAAAGAGCTCTTCCAGTTCTGTCATACTTGCGTTGATCTCGTTCGACTTTTGCTATTTTCTTCAATATCTGCTGGCTTTGCAGCTTCCGTAATCTCCTTGTAGTTCGTTGTTTCTCGAAGGACCAAATGAACAGCCACCTTACCACTGGTGGGGGGATAGCTGTTTCGTTTCTCGAAGGACCAAATGAACAGCCACCTTACCACTGGTGGGGGGATAGCTGTTTAGTAGTCTTTACTTTAATTGCTAAAGTTCAACTCATTTATTTTACTTTAATTACTTCCTATTTATACATAAATTTTGCTTACTAACATTAATACATTGCGGGTCAATAATTGCAATGTCAACTTTTGGTCGTATGCTGCCCTTTTGCTGAGTCCGCTTGATGGTAACATGTTGTATTATTGCTTCGTGGGTCATGCGCTGGGAGTAGGTCAACATTGTGCCTTGGTGGTGCTGAGTTGGGTTTTTGGTTATGCACTTTAAATGGGTCGATGTGCAATAATTGTACAATATAGTACCGGGTATTTGAGCTTCGGTACAGTCGAAGACTGGTTTATTATCAGCTATGATCCATATAGATCATCGATTTACATGCACTTACAACAACAACATGTGATCCTGCTTTTCGTCGAGATCACGAAATATGATCTGAAAATTAATTCAACTATTTCTCGTTGTTGTTTCGTGGCTTTGTTTATTTCATTCACTCAATGTTGGTGTCCCTGTAAATTATAGCCACACAGTAATGTTGCCAGACCAAAATATGAAACACAATTAACAACACAAAAAATCAATTAGCATTTTTTTCAAATTCGAATAAGTTACTACTCCGACTTTCGAGATGTTTTGTTTCACTATATAGCACAAAAATATAAATGGAAATATTAGCAGTACAATACGGTTAATTATGATGCATATTTGAACATAACATTTAAACATAGTTCCCCCAAAAAAAATATTCAATGCTAAACGTATGCAGATTTGTATCCTTATGGTAACACCCCGACACAACAAACGAAATGTCAAACTCAAATATGAGGAAGTGCAATGAAGAAATCATCGCATTGTGACGTCACATTGTACGTCACAATATGGCTGGTGGCAATACGATATTTGTCATAATTGGTATTGGTTTCCTATATGTGAAAAACAACTGTTGCCACAACTCAATCAATGATCCAGTTTGTTTTATTTTCATGATCTGATCCGGATCAGATCACGCTGATAATAAAAAACGACTATTAAAAGGGTTGAAATGGAATTTCCGTTATGCTTGTTCTTTGATTTGATAGACCTAGGTACAAAATTAAACTGTTTTTTATATGGAGGAAACTATTTTTTTTTTCATTAAATTAATCTTAAACCAATCAATGGGTCGTATGCAAAATGCAATAGCTCAGTCTCATTAGATTGAGATGTGAGACAGAGCATTTGCAATGAGCAAAAGCTCGAACTGGTATGCAAAACCTTTGTCTCAGTTCGTTGTCTCAGTCTCTGCTGAACAAATGGCAAGATGACTTTACAGAGTGAGTTTAGCAACGAGGAAACAACAACTAAAAGGACAATAATTGATGAAAATAACTGTTTTCTTGTGCAGTAGTTTATTGAAGACAACAGCTTCTGAAAAAGCCAAGTACCGGAAATTAAAAAAAATCTCGCTATACAAACATATAAAATGTATGAAAGCAGATCTACGCTTAAAGACAAGTGATGTAAATAAAACGGGAAATAGAAAGATTCACAGGATTCACTGAACTTTTGCCGATCGCGTCTCCCTCAACCTCTCGAGAAGTCCATTGCAGCCTTCATCAAGTGCTGAAGACCAGTGGCATCGATGCCAAGAAGCCGTCAGAAAAGCCGCAACTGATGTGCTCGGTTTCACCCGACCACCACCACGAAACCCTTGGTTTGATGAAGAGTGCCGGCAAGCACATGCAGCGAAGCAACTGGCCTACAAAGCGGCGCTGCAGAGAAGGACGAGAGCAGCTCGGGAGCTCTACGAGCAAAAAAGGAGGGAATAACACCGGCTTCTCCGAAGGAAAAAGAAAGAGCATGAGAAGCGCGCGATTGAGGAAATAGAGAGGTGTTACTCCAGGAACAATGTTCGGAAGTTTTACCAAAAGGTAAAAAGAACGTGTCACGGGAACAAGACCCGAACAGAGACCTGTAGAGACGAACAAGGAAACCTTGTAGTGGAGTCACAGTCGGTGCTGAGGACATGGAAAAACCATTTCTGCAGACTGTTAAACGGCGAAGACGACACATATTCCGCTGTCAGGCAGAATGAACCATTCAACCTGGGCGATGAAAGCCAAGAATTCCGTCCACCTGACCAAAATGAGGTAAGGATAGCAATATCCAAACTGAAGTCAAACAAAGCTGCAGGACCGGACGGTTTATCTGCAGAGCTTTTTAAGGCTGCGGGAGATGACTTGGTAGAGAGCATACACCAACTCGTTTCTAAAATTTGGTCAGAGGAAATTATGCCTGATGAATGGAGCCTCAGCATTGTTTGCCCGATCCATAAGAAAGGAGACCCTTTAAGCTGCGCCAACTATAGAGGCATCAGTCTCCTTAACATCGCTTACAAGATCCTGTCTGCCGTACTGTGTGAACGCCTGAAACCATTTGTCAACGAACTGATTGGACCCTATCAGTGCGGTTTTAGGCCCGGTAAGTCCACAACCGACCAAATATTCACACTACGACAGATCCTGGAGAAAACCCAAGAAGTCCAAATCGATACTCACCATCTATTTATCGATTTTAAAGCCGCATATGACAGCATTTATAGAGACGAGCTATACAGAGCCATGTCTAGTTTTGGCATCCCTGCCAAACTTGTCAGATTGTGCAGAATAACGATGGAGAACGCTCGCTGCTGCGTAAAGGTCGGAAACAATCTCACCGAGACCTTTGATGTCAAAAAAGGATTTAGACAAGGTGATGCGCTGTCATGTGACTTTTTCAACATCATTCTTGAGAAAATTGTGCGAAACTCGCAAGTCAACACCAGGGGCACAATTTTCCAAAAGTCTGTGCAACTACTTGCATACGCTGACGACATCGACATCATTGGCAGAACACAGCGAGCTGTCACTGGTGCGTTTGCAGGTATTAGCACAGAAGCGGCGAAAATGGGTTTAGTGGTGAATGAGGGCAAAACAAAATATATGCTGTCAACAAGAAGGGACACACAACATCGACGAATCGGACAGAACGTCACGATAGACAGCTATAACTTTGAGGTAGTTCGGGACTTTGTCTACCTCGGCTCCGCTATTAACTCTGAAAATGACATCACATCAGAAATCAAGCGAAGAATTATACTTGCCAACCGCTGTTACTTTGGCCTAAGAAGGCAATTGATTAGTAAGGCCTTGTCGAGAAACACCAAGGAGACTCTATATAAGACCCTCATCATCCCAGTCCTGCTTTATGGCGCAGAATCATGGACGTTATCAAAGGCGGATGAAGATCTCCTTGGTCGCTTCGAACGCAAAATTCTTCGAGTGATTTTCGGTCCCGTTTGCGTTGACGGGCTTTGGAGGAGGAGATTTAACAGCGAACTCTACGAGCTGTACAGCGACATCGATCTGGTCAGAAAAGTACGTATCAGTCGACTAAGATGGCTAGGACATGTAGAGCGAATGGACACCAACGCTCCGGCCCGAAGAGTCTTCGATTCCAACCCGGAGGGACAACGCAGTAGAGGAAGACCTCGCCTTAGGTGGCGCGCACAAGTGGAAGGGGACCTCAACCAACTTGGAGTGCGCAACTGGAGGCGGTTAGCCAAAGATCGTGCTAACTGGAGAGGCGTGTTGGTTGAGGCCCAGGTCCACCCCGGACTGTAGCGCCATCTAAGTAAGTAAAGTAAGTAATAAATAACGGATAGAAAAAACACGCTTCTCTGTCAGAAGAGATCGTTTAAAAGAATTACGAACAAAGGCCGATGCAACACTTTTACTTGTTTTAGTTTCGACAATGTTATTGATTATCTTGTTAAAATTTTTTCAGGAAACTTACCTACTTTTTAGTCCGCAAGCTACACATTACATACTATGTTCTCCATTGGAAACAGTAAGGGACTATTAAAAAAAACTACAAAACTTAGGACATTAAAATTTCAATCGGAGGGACACTTGTCATTGACAACACTTTTGCAACACTGATCGCCCATCGCGTTTTAATGGTGCGTACAATAATAAACAAAATCATATATGGAATATTTAATTTTAATTTTTTTTTTTTGATTCTAAAGAATGCTTGTACGTCTCTCCTCCTAGGTACATTCATTGCTTCAGCCTATTTGCTTGAAGAAAGGATATGAGCCTACCATAGCAGATGCGCAAGCGGATTTCGTTGTACACGTAAAAACAATTCCCACATTAAAAAAGATAAGCGAGTCATTCTTGGAAAGGAAGGAAAAGCTGCAGCCTCTAGAATTGTCGTTGTTGGACCTGAAATATATGATCTTAGGGAATTCTACGTCTTTTGCTACGGCATTAAGTATAAGTGTAGTACGTTACGTGTAACAAATGCTTAGACACTATTATAAAACTATGTTCTATGGAAACAAAAAAGTGGATATAAACTGGAGTATGTAGTACCAATTATAAAAATAATCATCTAGTTGTCCAATCCATTAGTCCATCCTCTTAACCAGATGTACCAATAAAAAATTCGATTTACAAAATTTAACATTATCTTTCCTTTTTAAATTGCATTCTAACACCACGTTTTCTCGTAAAAATATTTTAGAAATACAAAAAATTGTCACATTCTTAATTCAGTAATTGCTTTCAAAAGATCACAAAAATTCGTTAGCAAAATAAGTTTTAAAAAATATTTCGCAGCCATTTATTAAAATAAATACCGATTAAGTTTTTCAAGTAATTGGAGACCGAAAACTTGTTTGAATATCCCCAAATTTACGTACTCAGTGATGATCTTTCAGAAGTGGTATAGTATAATATTAATGGTTATCCAACAGTAGCATCGTAGGTAAGACGTGAAAACACTTGCAACAACCTTGTCTTGCAAACAACTTTGGATACTGTAGCTAAAATTTTATATTAAATTCGTATCAACATTTTATCACCGGTGAGTTTTGGAAAAGCAACAATATAGATAAAAATAAAATGACGCCAGTCTTTCTTTACCCTCGATTCAAAATCGGGTCAACAAAAAGTCTATGGAATATATTAGATACAGCTGTATGCCTGTACAACCAAATTATCAGTTTGAAAAACTTACAAATAGGTACCTAATCTTTTTGTTGCTGGTTTTATAAAATCATAAGATATTAACGAATGTGGTATAAATAGTTCATTAAGACATTTGGTAGACATATTTAAGAATTTAGAAAATTATTGTCTAGAAGAAAAAACTGTAAATGGGGTTTATCACTAATATGTAACACTCTTAGGAAATAGCTATATACTTAATACTGTTTTGAGTTTCGTTAAATCATTTTCTGCTAATTCATTTTGTAGAATTATGTAAACGTAGATACTAGGCATCAGACGAACAAAGAAAGCGTTGAAATACATATGTAGCACGTTCGATGAAAATTAAACCTTGAATTAAATTATATTCAAAGAGGTGGCATAAAAGAAATGTATATTTTTAATACGTTATCTCATTACCACTTTACTAACAATTTAGCATGCTACATAATAATGCATGACTTATATATTTCATGGGGTTTATAAATACAATTTGTCTAAAATATTAAACTATCTTATTAAACAGTTAATTAAAAATGAGTGCCAAGCAAATGAAAACGTTTACTCATTTTATGGTTCTCATAGGTAATAGCCCTCATATTCATTTTTAAGGTTCCGTTCCCATAGGGACACAACACAATGGAACCTTATTGTTTTCGCTATGATGTCTGTCTGAACCCACTAAGCCAATTTTGTCTATCTCAAGAACTAATTGATGACGTAAAAGGCTAAAATTTTACACACAACATCAGGTGTATAACCTCTATAACGACAAATACCAATGATAGCGATACATCGGGTGGTATGCAAAACGCGTTCGCTCAGAGAGAAATTCCGTGGAGGGAGAATAAGTAATTCTGTATTCCATAACTCTGTACATATTACCAAAATTCTGTAAATCTCTCAAAAATCCTGTAGATATAATTAAAATTTGCTTTTTTTAATTTCTGTTTTTCTAAATTCTGGAAATGAAAAATTCTGTATTTAATTCATTGCAACTTTTGTAATTCGGAAAGTATAAAAGAGATTCCAAAAATAGTGATTTTTTTTATTTTAACTGAATAATAAATTTATTTATCTATTCTATGTTGGTATCTATAATTTATGAAAAATAGCAGAAGCAGAATAGAGGTTTCGGTTATACCTATACATATTTATTAATTAATATAAAACTAAGTTCTTTGACATTATTCTCAGATAACCAGTGCGACTTAAATACATTCTTAAATACACTCGTTTTCATGAATATAAGTAGTATTTTCAAACCAATTTCCAATTTTTTGAATCTCGATATCATCATCAAAATAACTACGCTGCCATTTGCAACAATAGCCTTCCCATTAAAAAAGAAAACGAGAGAGTAATGATTTTGAATTTGTCCATTATGTAAAATAGAGTACCGGTGTCCCAATTTTCAATTATTTTCCCATTTTTTTTTTTAAAGATTTGCTGGAGTTCCGATATTTCAAAGTGGCATATCGGAAGGTTTTAAAATAAGTTAATCCAGAAGCTAATGCAGAATAGTTAGTGAAGTTGCGGAAAAAAATGTTGGCGAAGTGAAGACTGGATAGAGTATCCTGTGAATCTTTCTATTTCCCGTTTTATTTACATCACTTGTCTTTAAGCGTAGATCTGCTTGCATACATTTATATGTTTGTATAGCGAGATTTTTTTTAATTTCCGGTACTTGGCTTTTTCAGAAGCTGTTGTCTTCAATAAACTGCACAAGAAAACAGTTATTTTCATCAATTATTATGTCCTTTTAGTTGTTGTTTCCTCGTTGCTAAACTCACTCTGTAAAGTCATCTTGCCATTTGTTAAGCAGAGACTGAGACAACGAACTGAGACAAAGGTTTTGCATACCAGTTCGAGCTTTTGCTCATTGCAAACACTCAGTCTCAATACATTTCGCTCTGTCTCACATCTCAATCTAATGAGACTGAGCTATTGCATTTTGCATACGACCCATTGATTGGTTTGAGATTAATTGAATGAAAAAAATAGTTTCCCCCATATAAAAAAAACTATTTAATTTTGTACCTAGGTCTATCAAATCAAAAAACAAGAATAACGGAAATTCCATTTCAACCCTTTTAATAGCCGTTTTTTATTATCAGCGTGATCTGATCCGGATCAGATCATGAAAATAAAACAAACTGGATCATTGATTGAGTTGTAGCAATAGTTGTTTTTCACATATGAAATACAATACCAATTATGACAAATTTCGTATTGCCACCAGCCATCTTGCAGCCACACGGTGCAATGTGACGTCACAATCCGATGATTTCTCCATTGCACTTGCTCATATTTGAGTTTGACATTTCGCTTGTTGTGTCGGGGTTGTTACCATATCAATACAAATCTGCATACATTTAGCATTCAATATTTTTTTTTGGGGGAACTATGTTCAAATGTTATGTTCAAATATGCATCATAATTAACCGTATTGTACTGCTAATATTTCCATTTATATTTCTGTGCTATATAGCGAAACAAAACATCTCGAAAGTCGGAGTAGTAACTTATTCGAATTAGAAAATATGCTAATTGATTTTTTGTGTTGTTAATTGTGTTTCATATTTTGGTCTGGCAACATTACTGTGTGGCTATAATTTACAGGGACACCAACATTGAGTGAATGAAATAAACAACGCCACGAAACAATAACGAGAAATAGTTGAATTAATTTTCAGATCATATTTCGTGATCTCGATGATCTATATGGATCATAGCTGATAATAAAAAACGGCTAATAGTGGTTTACGCTGTTGTATTAAAGTTACTCAACACTCTGGCTTTCATTACTAAACACATATTTGAGAAGTGCAACACCCAAATTTACCTCTTCTTTGGGGTGGGTAAATGTGTATTTTTTGCATACGCCAACGACGCGACGCACGGTGCTGTGTTGACATGACAATCAGTCATGGGCATGGCTCGATCGTGGGTTTACTACGATATCTCGAAAAAACAAATCTCGAAAGCAAAAATCTCGAATGTAAAAATCTCGAATTTAAAAAATCTCGAAAAAAAAATCTAGAAAGCATAATCTCGAATAACAAAAATCTCGAATTAATATTAAAAATGGTGTTAAAAAGTGAGATACGTATGGGGGGCATGCTGCCCCCCCCATCAACACCCCTGCTTGGGTTTACTGTCTGCCTATGGGATGGGTGCAAAAAAAAATCTCGAATTTACTTTTTATTTTCGAGATTTTTTCGAGATATAGTCTTTCGAGATTTTTGTACATTCGAGATTTTCGCTTTCGAGATTAAAAAAAAAAACTTTTCCAGATTTTTAGCCTTCGAGATTTTTATCATTCGAGATTACGTCATGATCCCCTCGATCGTCGATCGAGCGAGATGTCTTCGCAAGCAGGGGTATGTTTGTTGTTTGAAATGCGCACACTTTTATTTTAGCTGTAGTTCTGGTTGGAAAAGTTGTTTTGTTGTCGCTAAGAGAATAAAATCCCTAATGTGAAGGGACCTGCGCAAGAAATTTTCACTTAAGTTGGGACGGGCTATACAGGGCGAACCAATTCACTTGGCCATTCTACTGCGTATGTCTCAGTGTATTTTGTTTTTGTGTTTTGTTTTGTGTCGTTGTTGTTCTCTTAAATCCTCTCTCTGCGCAACCGACGACGGTTGGCCAAGTGAATTGGTTCGCGCTGTACCTATATTCCCCATCAAATCAGTTGGTGAATGAAAAACCAATTTACTACTTAACGAGGAGAAAAATAATAGAAAGTCTGATCTTGTATTCGCCAACTGATTTCATGCATTTGTAAAGGTTTATATTTATTTAATTGTTAAAATTGTTACCGAAAATAACTTAATATACGTAGGTAGTTATCTATCATATTAATTTTTATTTTCTACTTTTACTTTGTATTTGTTTTCGTTGTTTAGTGTTGCAACGCAAAAATAAACCTCTGGCAGGATTACGGATAATTCGCACCATCGCACAGTGTGAAATTTTCGCATTCTAGCGGAACTTTATTCAAGAAATGAAGTTGGTCTTACATGAACCAAAACCTTTTTTCTCAGCTGTCAGCTCCCAATATAACGGACCGTTTGTTTATGCCATTTTAGCTGCATATTTGCATAATTTATTGTGCAGGAAGCGGTTAAAGTCAATATTCTCTGTCAACAAAAAAAAAAAAAAAACAAAATATATAGAATTTTTGGATTTATTTATAAAATTTACTAAATATTCCTGTTTTAAATCCTTAGTGATTGTGAACAAATTTCACAAAAATTTTATATCTACTACATTTACACTTTACGCGAAAGTAAGTAGATTTTATTTCCTTTTAATTTTGTATACTTTTTTGTTCGAAAAAGCCTACTTTTTTGACTTTTTTCCCCGGTCCCAAAAAAAAAATGTTTTGATGCAAAAAGTTTTGCACATCCCAGCTCATGTGATCTTTCACGAAACACAAGCGTTGCTACTTCCATGCGTCATTAATTGGTGGTTTTTTCTTAAGTTTCAGGTGCCTTAAGTGTTTAGCACGGTCAATTGTGCAGGTAACAGTGGATAATCTGGCCTTAACATTCGATTTCTCCCCAATTTTAGCTGCCGATAAAGCTGAATTTGACGCTATTTTAAGGATACTTCGCGTTTCGCAAGGTGTTAAGGCAGAAGAAGTGGTTCCTTTATATTTTTTTTGGGTAATACGAAGGGTTTTTTAAATAATGGCTTACACAATGATCACTTCGCTTTATTTTTCGGGCTATAGCACGGCATGAAAGACCTGCAGAGCAATAAACATTTATTCTTGCCCTTTCCTCCACTGTTAATCATTTTTTCTTGCCCATTTTTATTAACACTCAATCAAGAAGAATTACTTTATAAAATGTACCGTTTAAACCGAAAAAAAACTATTCACTTCTAAAAAAAACCGTTGATTTGCTCACTGCTTCTAATCTAATGACTCGATTTATTTCCGCATATTTTTTACTCAATTTACAATTTGTCTTCAAAGTTCCGTTAACTAAATCTCTCATATACACAAATTTTATATTTTGTTGTTAACAAAATAGTCTCTCATTTACCATAGTCGTTTTTTTCTAATCCACCATGTAACGGGAGAAATATCGATTTTACTTTTCGAAAATGCCTGCTTCTAATCTTATGACTTGCAGTGTATCTACGTGATACGTGAGATTCGTGAATGATGATTTTCAGATTAAGACAAAACTTCTAGATAACTAGTCGAACTTGAAGCTGTGGATTGTGGCGCTCAGTCCTTACTTAACTGGATTAAAAATTGCTTTAATGTGAAAAATGTTCCAATCACAAATAAAATTGAATTTGGCAGTAACAACGCCGCTGTATAATGATTGGCAAAAAGAATTCAGTATTTACAAAACTTAAAGAAAAAAATAATAATGTAAAGCTTTTTTCATGTATTTGCCATTCATCCGCTCTGATTTCCAGCAAAGCCAGAGTCAAGGACAGCTGGATGCAATGTTACTTTCGGAAGTACAAACAAAAAAATGCAGTTAGTAAATTTGAATTAGTGGATTCAGTTTAAGATACATTTTTGCTTGTCTGCGATGTCTGAAAGAATTGTTCTTTTTGTGGTTCGTTTTTGTTCTGGAAGAGTTAACTTAAAAGAAAATGTGACTCGTTCTGGATGCCACTGAATCCCTGAAGTTTTGATTGCTGCACATTCATCGAATGACAACCGTAACTGCACCTCTCTGTAATAGCTTCTCGCTCTTACTAAACGTCAACGAAAAAATATGTTTTCGGGATTTTCGCTGTTAACGGATACATAGTCATCTCGTTCATCTGCCTATAGTTGCTGCAGAGCGAATCGCTAAATACGATGGCGCATCAGTGCCAAAGGTGACGGTATTTAGCCAATATGCTTTGATAGCTTGATCATCCTGGTCTCTCCACAAGATGATCTGATACATTGAGTCCTTTGGATCTACCCAAATCTGCCTATACATTATGTTAATGTCAAGTACAAAGGCGACCCTGTGCTTTCTAAATCTAGTGACCTGTTCGAATACGTCGTCCTGCAATCATGGACCAATGACTAGTTGGTCGTTGAGTTAAGTAGCATCCGAAGTTTTGTAGGACTCATCGCTGCTTGATGGGGAACGAAATAGTGCGCTTGTTCTACTTCCGACTATGACCCAACTAACTTATATTCTTCCAACACCTTTTTGTATTCCTGATAGAACATCTATAGTTGGAATGACATATTTTCTCCAGTTGAATAAATCCCATTCCTGCTCAATTGTATACGACAGTCCAGTCCCAAAGGGGGCCGTATTCCTTCCTTGAATGGAAGTTGAACCACATACTTCCCGTCTGCTTGGCGTTGATGAGTTCGAAAAAAGTACCTTTCGCATTGTTCATCTTCAGAGGAAAGTATTTTTTTCTTTCTAACTTCCTCAAGCCCCCAAAATGTTAGCAGCATTTTATCTATCTCTTGACTTTCCAGGTGAAGAGACGTAATCGATTGATTGTTCTGAGAAACACTGTTAGATTGTACTCATTACAGTTCTGTTCTTTGAGCCATTGGAGTACCTGATGCTCCTTTGACAATCTGCCATCTAGAAGAATTGATGGGTAGATATCGCTTCCCAGTAATGACGTCTATTTTGCCTGGCTTATTGAATGTTGGGTCAGCGAGTTCAAGTGGTTGAATGTGGCTCCAGTTATCACAGGGAACCTTGTGCGTTGGAAGTGTAGCAGTAAGTTTTGTTTGTCTAAAATTGTCGTTGACATTAGATAATGTTGTTAGCGAAACCTTGTTCACGCTGACTATTTCTGAAAAACTCTAAGTAGTAGCTCAGGTTAACTCACCGTTAACTCAATCTAGTGAATTCATCCACTGTTCGCCCTCTTTATGAGAGGCACATCGCTCGTGTTAAGACTTCTGACTCTGAGACTCCAACAGAAGCATTATAGTGTTGCTATTTTTTCCTTCTTATATAAGTTGAGCAAGTTGAGCCCAGATGGGCAAGAACTATGTACTCGGTGCCTACTAGGTGGAGGTATCCTCTAACAGAGGATAGCTTACAGAGAACAGAACTCCTTATCTATTATAGCGGGCTTATATTTCAGTGTTTTAAAAGTAACACACTCCTAATTAAAGTGATATATGTATAGGTGTATAACACAAAAATTCATTGTCGCTGGATTGTTTCATTTGTAAAGCAATTTAAGTCACGAAAACAAAATACATCTGCACACAACAAAAGTATGCAATACGAAATACGTACTCTTAATATTTGCAAGAAAACTAATTGCTTAGAAAGGAAGAAAATAAAATAGTTCCGCTTAAAAGTTTTGTACATATTGCGAAACGTCTTTACTTTACTTCCTCATGCAGTTTTTTGGATATAAATGAGCAGCAGCGAAAAGGAGTTAAACGCATAAAACTGCACTCGGTGGCAATTATCCGTTTTGTCTATGTACAGTTTGTATACTATTCGTCTTACGGACTAATGTCGAATGAGTTTATTTTCTCTTTGTCAGTCCTAATGGCGATGGCGCGCGTTGCAAAATTCTTGGAGGATTATTAAATAAAAGTGTTTTAGCACTTAATTTTCCAAATAGATGCATAGATAAGATATACATAACCTACACATACACAACTTACACACTGTCTGTCACAGTATGTAGCTACGCGGACTAGAAGTTATGTAAGTTCGTAAGAATTCGTCACGCCAAGGTATTTTTAACTTCTTTAAACTTTTGTATAAGTGATGGAAAAAATAATAGAAACAAATATTTTTTAGATAATGCTGAACCATCATTAACTGCATACAAATCTCCGAAATCAATTCTATACTCAAATTCTAGGTAAAAGTACTTTGAAATTCTGCAGCTCTTATCAAATATTGGTTTTCGTCTAACTGTAAAAAGTGGGAGCAAAAATGTTATTTTGCCTGGAAAAATTATAGAATCAAACATTTACCACACAGTCGGCATCAGTGATTTTGAAGTAAAGCCCGGTCTTGTTTTAAATGAAATAGTGGTAAATTAGTTTATCTTGTAATTTAGTGTTTTTTAGAAGAAAATATTAAAAAAAATTAAATTAACATTTTGTTAAAATGTGTCTTGGAGTCCATTGCACCAGTTCTGAGCGTGAGGTGATGAAAAAGCTAAGAAAATACGGCAAAACAGTGGATGAAATAGCTAAGGTCATAATAGTGTTCTAAAAAGTATTCACAGCCAGCGTTGCCACTAAAATCTAAAGCAAGTGTAGAACGTTAGCCAACAAAATGTAGCATTTTTAAGCAAAATGTAGTACCATAATGAGTTTTTGTTTTTATTGATTTTGTCGCGTATGTCTGTGAAAAAAGTGGGCATGTGAAGCTTTAATAGAGCTTAGTATACTTAATGGCAAGAGTTTGCAGACATTCGATGAAGATGAATGTAGGCTGTGCCTACTGCATCCTTTGAAAATAGTTTTGGACAGACATTGGACAGTTTTTCACTCACCCCGCTAAGAGGTCTACTGACTACTGATGACTGATGTGTCAACGGAAACCTTGATTGACACATCAGTATAGTCTCATAAACTATAAAAGAACATTTTTGTTTTACTAGTTGTTTGGCAATATGTAATTTGGCAAAAGCACTAATTCAAGTTTTGACAAAGGAAGTTGGTTTTGTCCGACAACATTTGCCTTAGTATGGCAGAGTTGAATGCAGTACTACATTACGCAAACAATTTCAGAACACAGAACAGAGAACAGTATGATGCTGTTTTTAATTGTTATGTTTCTAAAAATTCGGTATCCGAAGCCACGTTCAAAAACCGATCCATATTTGCAGTTGCTTGCAGGTGCAGCCCAAGAAAAACAATCAACAAAAATTTTAATTGACGATCAGTTGTGTGAATTCTGGCAGCATATACCCTGCTCTGTCAACCCGTTAACCTAAGACCTAAGGCCAGCGTTACCGATGGACAATTTGAAAATGTCTCCAATAAATGTCGCCCGACCCAAAAAATGCGTCCCACCCAATTTAACGAAAAAAAAACTTCTTTCAGGTTTAAATTACATATATAGTTTATTAAAAAAAAGAGAATTTATTTTCTAAATGAAATAAATGTTAAGTAAAAAAAAAAAAACAAATAAAGAAAAAATAAAATAACAGTTCATGTAGAGAGTTCTTCTATGTAGCGTGTGCGTTAGTCTCGCAAAAACTCAAAAATGGCTAAATCGATTTGAATGATTCTTCTTTTGTTTTGTTGTTCTTTAATCAGGGGTGGCTTAGAAAATTCGGAAAACCCCAAATGAAAAGCCGGCAAATCGAAAAAATTTTAATTTCCATTTTGTATGGGAATATACACCACCACTGTTCGCAAAACTCGAAAACCACCAAACCGATTGATTTAAATTTTAGAAGAATCGTTGTTACTGGCCCAAAGGAGTTTTTGGGAAGTTTGGTCAATATTGAACAAAGGGGCGTGGCACTTCTCAAACAAAAAATTCGTAAAAATCTTATATCTCAAAACCAGCGAATATATTGAGCTCAAATATTGAGAAATTCTTTGTTATTGGCCTGAAGGTGTTTCTGTGAGATTTGGTAAAAATTGGATGAGGGGCGTGGCACCTCCCATGCAAAAAAACTGGATTTCAAAAGTTATAAGACTGTTAACATTGATGCGCATTGTCAATATACAAATTAGATTAGGGTGCGATTGGAAATTGGGAATGGCACGAGCCATAGAAGTTATTTAAAACACTATAGCTTTAGCTTTGAAATTTGGTAAATTGACCTAAATTTGTATATGTAAATAAAAGGCATTGAATGCATTTGAATATGAACGATTTTCAGTTAATCACCAAAGGAAACTTAAACTGTAGACAGTGCGCCCAATATTGCCGATCTCAATGAACTGGAGTTGGAAGGTTGATTGGGATTCATAATCGCAGAGATAAGTTTTAGGTGTTACGAAGTTCACCGGGTCATCTAGTAGATATGCAAACATGCGAAAAGTTATTAAAGAAGAAAACACACGCAAATATGTATTTCTTTTTTTCAAAATTGTTGGGTGTTATTTAAGAAATAAATTGAAGTTTTGAAAATGCGTCGCAATGTCGCCTGAATTTGCGAAAGGGGTCCAAGAAATGCTTATTTCGAATTGTGGTCGCCACGCGTCCCGACAGAAGAAAAGTCGCCCATCGGTAACACTGCCTAAGGCCTGTCTGAATTCTGCTGATGGACAGAGACAAATACTTCGTATCGTACGTAAATGGACGCATTCAGCTGAAGCAATTGCATTTACTTAAGAATGATGCAAAGTTTCTATATTTATTTATTTAGTTATAAAAGCAAAAGTGGGAAAATTTACAAAAGAAAAGTTTTTCGAAAAGAGTAAAATGGTTAGGCGGAGCTTTTTACTTTGGGGTAAAGATGTAGTATGTAGTACAGCGTTGAAAATTCAAGCAAATATGTAGCACAGTACTACATATGTAGTACAAGTGGTAACGCTGTATCACAGCTATCCATTCAAATCCCAAAGTAGAAACCAGAGGCAGAAAACGAAAAACGACTTCACGATTTGACAAACTGTTAATATGCGGCTATGCAAGAAGAAACCTTTTTTACTTCCACAGAACTACAAAATGAGTTAAAAGCACCAGTTACTAAACAGAGACTAAGTTTCGATCCCAAATATACAAAGAAGACAGTTAAACATGGCGGTAGAAATTTAATGATTTGGAGGTGCTTTCAGCATCTGGGGTTGGTCCACTTTTCATGATAAAGGATAAAATGTGTGCCGTAGACTACATGGAAATCTTAAACACTGTTATGCTGCCATTTACTGAAGAGGACATGCCTATTAAATGGGAGTTTATGCAGAATAATGACCCCAAACATACCTCAAAGTTGGGCAAAGAATGTTTTCATAATAACAAAATCAATGTTATGGAGTGGCTATCAGATCACAATCTCCTGATCTTAACCCGATAGAACACATATGGGGCGTTCTTAAGCGCAGGATCGGCGGCTGCAGAACCTAAAACAAGGAAGAGCTGTGGTCAATTATTCAAAATGCATGCGGCACTCTATAACTCCCGAAACTTGTGCCAAATTGGTTCATTCCATTTCCGTGGGACGAAGATGTGAAGCAGTTATTAAAAATAAATAAGGGCGCAATGACCAAGTATTAAAAGGATATGAAACACCTTACTGTAAATTAATTCCTCACAGACAAAAAAAAATAATTTGTTTCTATTATTTTTTCCAGGCCAAAATTATGGAAAACCAGAATCGACATTTATTCACTACCACCCCTATCGCGAATAATATTTACATTGCTGACTGACAAGGGAAATATTTCCATCGGAATTTATTCACCATACGCGTACCCCTATATTTCTCTTCTTTTTTATTAAAAACTTTAATGTTACATTTCTTCATTACATTGTATCAAAACTATTAGCTAGTATGGGTTATTTATCTTTTTTCCCGAAAACATTTTATTTTTTTCAATAAGCGACAGAATTTCGAGCTCACTGTCAAAATATTAATCAATTCGGACATCACAATTATAAACAAGTAAATAAATAGTTGGAGCAACAGGCGTTTAATTTTTGGGACGAATGGAAGGGACCTACAATTTTCTGGGATCCCTCGCACAGTAGTCGCACAGTAGTCCAGCTCCAGCACACTAACCACTGAGCAACTGCGTCCACTATTACAATATTATAATGATAGGAAATTAAAAAAAATTATTGAGCAATTGAAATCTTCTGTCCGTATCTCTTGAGGCTTAGAGAGTGAACGAATGGCAGGACGAATTTGTTCCAAACATCGAATTTGATTGCCATTTGACATTGATAACATTATAACTAATAAAGAATTGTCAATTGAATTGACTGGACTATTAAACATCATTTAACTACATCGAACACGGCAGTGGCCGTAGTTGCAAAAGCTCATGATCTACTACTTTATTTTAGTAATAATATATGACAGGCTACTGGAATTGACATTTTCAGTAGTCGATCATTTCCTCGGGCAGTGGCGACTACGTTTTAGTTTGATCCTGAGTTCAATAATTTTGCAACATCTGATAGCCCAAGGCTAGGTATCTGTAGTGAACACAACTATGCTTTCTGCACACAACAAAGTCACTCGGGATTCCAGGGAAACGAGGGCAACGAGAAAGCGCTGATGGGTAGCATCCATTTGCATAAAATGTACCGTGACATGAGCCTGTCAGTTTCGCTATTGTGGATCGTCATCGACGATCATCCTACAGAGATAGTGGTAGTTCCGATTGCGACCGAAAACGAGCTGACCCTGACCGCAATGCTATAGTGTAAAGGTGCTAGGACACGGTATGTAGCACGCCACATATATATGTGGCTCTGACGTCAACAGAGAGTGCACAAAGAGAGCTTGTACACGGCATGTACCCATTGGGACCATTCGCTGACGTCAAAACTGACGTCAAAACTACATCAGAAAATTGTAAAAAAGACTCGATATTTCTCTTTTTCTTTGATAGCAAGTACCCCAGAAGAAAAAATCCATGGTTGTTAGCTCAGATCTAGTCTTTTTTACCATTATTGTCTGACAAAAAGTGGCTTTTACTATAACTTCTGTTGATCGTACGTAAAATTAAATTTTCAAAATTTTGAGTTTAAGGAGCCAGAACTTTTTTGTAGCTGCCCAGATATAGCCGAAGTGTTTAAGGCTACGTCCATAGTGAACCAGCTTCTCGCTTACCAGCTTTTACCGGAATGCATTTTTAATTCTTGTTGACGCCGGTAACCAGCTTTCTAGGGTGAGAAAGCGAGAAGCTGGTTTCACTATGGACGTAGCCTAAGACTTGTATGCGCTACTAAATTGTCTTTTCAAAATGTACAAAACTATTTTCGTACCTATAATAGTTTAGAAGTTATAGCGTTTTAAGTGGTAACACCTCCAAATTAGAGGTCACCTTGATAGGCTATAACGGGAAATACGATGAAAATAGACCCCTCCTGCCATACAATTTTTTGTTCGGCATAACTTCAGGAATCTTCCCTTAAAGCATTGTCCTTCTTAACTGGGTCACCCTGTATTATGTGGCGTGCTACATACCGTGTACTAGCACCTTTAGGCTACTACATTATTACACATGCCAAATATCGTGTCAATTTTAAAGTTGTGTGAAGACAAAATCTTTCGTCATATTGACTTCTACAGATTGTCAATTTGACAGTTGAAAGTTGATTTGTGGTTAGTATGTTTTTCCATTTTACGATGAATAGCTTAAAGCCATAACAACGCGTGCAAATTGTGCAAACTTATTTGAAAACCACGGTTCGGTTCGCCAAAGTTATCGTGAGCTACGGTTGACGTAATTGTCCATTTGAGCAAAATTTTCGGAACACAATGAATCAAGTGTAGGTATTATACGCATCCCCAAAGACGACAAATAGTGCGAGCAGAAGAAGTTATTGCCGTTGTGGAGAGCAGTGTTGAGGAGAAACTGAATGAATCGATTCGCCATCGTGCACAGCAATTGGAGAATGGAGATATGGCCATCCACTTTGCGGAAGATTTTACGGAAAGATCTTGGCTTAGAAGCTTAGAAGATCCTGCTCGTGCAAGAGTTGAAACTTTGGTTTTAAGAAAATGGGGCAACATGCCACACGGCGCGCGACTTACTTACTTAGATGACGCTACATTTCGGGGTGGACTTGGGCCTCAACAAAGACGCCTCTCCAGTTAGCACGATCTTTGGCTAACCGCCTCCAGTTGCGCACTCCAAGTTGGTTGAGGTCCCCTTCCACTTGTGCGCCCGGCCCTCCGGGTTATAATCGAAGACTCTTCGGGCCAGAGCGTTGGTGTCCATTCGCTCTACATGTCCTAGCCATCTTAGTTGACTGATACGTACTTTTGTGACCAGGTCGATGTCACTATACAGCTCGTAGAGTTCGCCGTTAAATCTCCTCCTCCAAAGTCCGTCAACGCAAACGGGACCGAAAATCACTCGAAGAATTTTGCGTTCGAAGCGACCAAGGAGATCTTCATCCGCCTTGGATAACGTCCATGATTCTGCGCCATAAAGCAGAACTGGGATGATGAGGGTCTTATATTAGAGTCTCCTTGGTGTTTGTCGACAAAGCCTTACTAATCAATTGCCTTCTTCGGCCAAAGTAACAGCGGTTGGCAAGTGTAATTCTTCGCTTGATTTCTGATGTGATGTCATTTTCAGAGTTAATAGTGGAGCCGAGGTAGACAATGTCCCGAACCACCTCAAAGTTATAGCTGTCTATCGTGACATTCTGTCCGATTCGTCGATGTCGTGTGTCCCTTCTTGTTGACAGCATATATTTCGTTTTGCCCTCATTCACCACTAAACCCATTTTTGCCGCTTCTGTGCTAATACTTGCAAACGCACCAGTGACAACTCGCTGTGTTCTGCCAATGATGTCGAGGTCGTCAGCGTATGCAAGTATAGTTGCACAGACTTTTGGAAAATTGTGCCGGTGTTAGCTTGCCAGTTTCGCACAATTTTCTCAAGAATGATGTTGAAAAAGTCACATGACAGCGCGTCACCTTGTCCCTTTTTTGACATCAAAGGTATCAGTGAGATTGTTTCCGACCTTTACGGAACAGCAAGCGTTCTCCATCGTCATTCTGCACAATCTGACAAGTTTGGCAGGGATGCCAAAACTAGACATGGCTCTGTATAGCTCGTCTCTATAAATGCTGTCATATGCGTCGCGCGACACCATCAATTTATTGCGGGAAACATTTGCTGACCGCATAATTTCGCGTAATGGACCTGTGAACTGGCCTCCATGATACTGTGATCTCACACTGTTAAATTACTTTCTTTGAGGGTAGGTATGTGAAGTCACTAGTCTATGCATATAAACCAGAGACGTTGGACGATTTGGCAGTCAGTTGCTCGATAAAGTTGTCGAAAATTGGACTTCACGATTACCCTTCATTCGAACTACCTGTAACGTCCATACACCTGAAATCATTTTTAAACAGTAATTGCATAAAACCATTAATTAAATAAAGCTAATATCATAGACATAGCTTCAAGTTTTTTATTTCATATTGAATTTGTATACATCTAAAAAAAAAAATAAGCACCATCATTTCAGCTATAGGCTATCCGCAAGAAGTTGGTTGAAATATTTCATTTAAAGCGCATCCAACAATGAATCATTCCCTGTCGCGAACGTTTAATAAACACCAGGAAAACTGTCCTGAGAAACCTGGTAGACCCTTTTAATTCGCTTAAAAAAATTTATACAAACGAATGGTTGTGGAAAGCTTGAGCTAAGCCTATACGGTCAGACGATCGCGGAGCTCTGTTTTGCCTACCGCTACAGCGATAATGTATATTTATGGGTTGCGTTTTGTTCAACTGTATAGACTGGGACTAGGGCCATACGAATCAAATAAATGGCGCGGATATGCATGTAATATTCCAGCGAGTACAACTCTGCATAATTATCATCCATCTATACAATATAATTACCTAACAAATACAAACATGCTCGCAATTAATTGGACTAAGTTAGGACACTCAATTTAATGCGTTTGAAGCATCTAATTCACTGGGCAATAGGAACTAATTAAATTTGCATTCAGCGTTCGTATTCTAAAATTCATTATAGGTAGATAGGTGCAAACTAAATATCTAATATTCGAGTAATTTGCTCACATTCTGTTGAAAATAATTTCAAATAAATTTTTTGCAAACATTTTCTTTTTATGGTTTCATCTGACGGTGTACAGTTATATACAGTCACACAACACATGGAAGAATTTTTTTTTTTTTTGCAAAATGTGGTTGCAAACGGATTGTGTTATCCTCGCTATGTAGTCTGTTGAATTAGCATACAAAGCGAACTAGTGAATTGGATTTATTTGATTAGCCATTTATTGTAAAATGGGGTTAATTGAAAAACTTAATTATTTTATCGCATGTGGCAGACGATATACCTAGGTGTGGAAATTGTGGTCATATCAGAAGTAATTTCCAATCCATGCTGCATTGTGTTGTTCCAATATGCACCTGCATACCCACTGCCTATTGTTTCTGTTTTATTTCTACAATACAAATAACATTATGCTTATATTATGTAATCGAACGCTGATGTTTCAATTACCACAGTTGTTGGTATTTGAATTTGCTCCGTCGATAAAGTCTGCCTGTGCATAAATTGCACTTTTATTTGTTAAACAGTGTTAGGTAGGTTTATCAGAAATCGATTCCAATTCCAAGTGTAAAAAATAAATTCCAATGAAATCATTTACACCTACATTTGATATAACGGTTTTATGCTCACTTTATTAACAATAATAATAAAATTAATATATAAATTCATTAAACAAAACCATTTAAATAGTATTGGAATGCATTTAGGTAAGTTGCATAGTCCATACAAAATTGTGTACATTTATTGACAACAGTGGAGTTTAAATGTCAGCATTTTTATTTCCTATCGATTTAAATTTTTTACATAATGACTGAGACTCAGAGATTGTTAATTGTACCTACCTACTGCACAACATTGTATTTTTAACTTTCTCGTATAGATACGTAGTAAGAGAAAGATATTATTTTCGTACAAAATTTCGAACTCGATATTTTGATCAATTCTGATATTAAGATGATAGGGGAACTCAAAAAAGTGGGTCTCGCAATTCTGTCCGTCCGTATCTAAACGCTTGGACATGGACAGATTTGTTTCAAACTTCATAATTAGAGTTTGTGGGCTTCCCGCTAGGATTAATTTTTTTTTTATGCTAGCCCTAATAGTAACGGTACTTCCCATATACAAATTTTACGAAATATTAAACAATTTAGATTTTTTCGAAAACGGCTCTAACGATTTGAACCAAAATTGATATTTGAGTTAATGTAGGCATGCTTAACTTGACTGCATACCCAGTTTTTCGATAAAAAGTCTAGCAACGGCAGTATTGAAAATTTGCTTTTCTGGAAAACTGTAAAAACAATTTAAAAAAAAAACTTATTTTTAAGGTATTGTCATTCTTAACTTGATAGCAAACTCAGTTTGCTCAGTTCACTCCCTAGTAGGTAATAGTACATATGTACTTTAAAAAACTGCTCATATCTCAAAAACGCCATTTTCGATTATGATAAAAATGTCACTGACAGGTAATGCTCAAATCCAAAGTAATACCATTTGCTCAGTTTTAAGCTAAACAGTTGCAAAACCGTGTTTTTGAACCATGAATGCGTTCTTCGATTTCCACCCCAATCGCTAAAAATGGTACTTCAAAAACTGCTCATATCTCAAAAACTCCATTTTCGTTTTGGATTAAAATGCAACTGCTAGGTAATGTTTATATCCTAAAGAAGTCGTCGTACTCAGCTTTTAGTAAAACAGTTTAATAACAGTGCTTTTCGAATCCAAATTTATAACATTTGTCGGCATAATTTTACAAAAAACCGCTCTAACGATTTTGATCGAAATACCTATTTAAGACAACATAAGCATTCTAAACATGATCACGTACTTAGTTTTTCTCAGAAAACTCGAATATAGCCGATCTGTATTCACGGTATATTTTTGCAAAGCCCAAAACTTCAGTGCCACTATATTCGAAATTCATCGCCAACTTGCCTCCTTCAAGTGTCAGTTCGGGGTGAAATTTGAAAGTTATAAAGTTTTGTAGTTAATACGTAATGTTTATGTAGTATGTAGGTATTACGTTTTTAATTAACATACGTTTTTAATTAACGTGCGACCCAGCCGTGTATATTTTTTCAACTGAAGCAGACTTGACAAGACTACACAGACTTTAAAATAACGGAGTGAGGGTAATACGTGAACTCACGTGATGTAAATGTAGAATAACCTGGGGTGGTTGAATATTAGGCAGCAAATTAAAGGACCCCGCACATTTTGTATGAGAAACCGCCCTCGGTGAACTTCGCTGAAATCGATATATGTTATTCCTCTCGAGCTCCTGATCAAATGTTCTAATGGGCACAAGATCGAAAAATGGACAGTTTTCGAGATATCAGGGGTAAAAAGTAGATTTTCCAGGATTTTTTTCACTCAAAGTATGGAGCTATTATCCATTCAACGCGACTTCGCTAGCTTTCTACTGGGGTTTTTCGGGTCGCTGATTACGAATCTGACGTTAAAAAGAGCATTTGACAGTTTGCAGCTACAAATAGCACTGTCAATTCGCTCTATTTGCCGGAAAAGTGGTACCAGCAGTATACACACAGGATTTCTGGGTCGCTAATTACAAATCAGTTCTGAAAAGTGTGATTTTACGGTTTGGCAGCTGTCGATGTTTATACAGAAAAGTTATTTCGGGCATTGATTTCACACTTACTGATGACAAGTAAAAATGAATAGACTACTTTCCTCACTCCTAATAAAATATATAGGTTTATCTCAAGTAGCACACTGGTGTATAAATTGGTGTAAATTCATTAATTTTGGTGCAAAATTGAGAAAACTGAAGAAAAATTTAAAATTTTGGTGTATTTGTCAAAATTATCGGTATAAAAATTACACCATTGTCTTTTCTGTGCAAAATTTCAACTCGGTGCAAAAAATAAACCGATGTTCAGCTATTTTTATAATACACCATTAATGGTGCATAAAATTATTCGATTCTGAATCCAACCAACATGGCATATTTTGTACACTATATTTTGTACATAAAATACACCATTTGAAATGGCTAACTATATTTCGGTGAATGATTTACACCCTGTGGAAATTAAATACACCAAACTACATAAGTGTGAAAAATAAACAACAAAATGTTATTGAAATTATTCAGTCGCCATTTCATTCTTAACGAGCTCTGCATTCTTAAAGAGCACTGTGTTTTTAAATTAACAAATATTAATAAAAATGAGTGCCTCGAAGAATAATAATTATTTGAAGTGTTACCGTAGAAGGAAAAACTTTTTAAACAAATTAAGAAACATTGTCAAACCAGTTAACAACATCCAGCAAAGTCATCGGAACTTATTCGGAAATTGGGAAAACATCAACTTTTATATTCGGCCCAAAAACTCTAAAAATGGTTCATTATCTGGACAAAATATTATTTTAAATGCACCTAATATTGTATGTATTACAGGCAAATGAAATATCAAGTGAATCAATTTCGAATGATGATTTGGATGATAATGACGAAGTTGCGGAAATTGTATATCGCGAATTGGAACTGTCTTCGGAAGATTGCGTCATTGATGATGTGAACGCACATATTCATTTCATGTCTAAATTAGCTGATTGGGCTGTTTTATTGCGAACTGAAGGAAAAAATGAACTGCCAAAAGATGCACGTACTTTGCTCCATACAACACGGAATATTGCTATACATACAATGGCATATTGGTACTATGGCATTGAACTGTTTCCGTATTGCATTTCGTCAATTAAATCAAACAATGCAAGCTCTTCTCAAATTCAATGTTGACGGATTACCTCTCTTCCGAAGTAGCAAATTCCAATTTTGGCCTACTTTTGTATTTTGTTAACTGAAAAAAATGTTTGGAAATATAAATTGTTCTGAAAAAAAATCTCGTCCATTGTATATTTTTTTCACAGTAAATGCTTGTTGGTTAAAAAAATTCACACAGAGAGGTTGGTGTACTTAATACACTCATTGGTTGAATATGCACCATTGTATACACCACACTGAGAGTTCGGTGATTTTAATACACCATTTGGTAAAATATTCACCATTGAATACACTACACAGAGAGTTTGGTGTAATTAATACACTTTTTGGTAAAAAATGCACCACACCGAGTTCGGTGTACTTAGTATTAGTGATACAGTGTGGTTCACTTGTTTAGGCGTACAAAAGTTACGATTTATTTCTTGTTTTTTTCGTATTATGTGGAACAAAGGAAAAAAAAAACTTATTTGGCAGAAAGATACATTCATACACTATAAAAAAATCATTACTAATTTCTTAATACACCATGCAAAACGTGTGCATTTTTTTTGGTTCACTTGAATAGACGCACCTGTTAAAAAGTCGAAAAACAACAAAACACCAAAATTGTTTGCAATATTTTTATTTATTTTAGTCAATTTTTAGTTATTTTAATAATGTGTGAGGCAGTACCATTGGATATAATCTCAAAAGTTATATTCTTCAAAGAGCCATAATGAACTTTGAAGGTAGGTAATTCAAGGATATATTTTCTCAAGAAGCTTTGATCGCTACAATCAGCTCTTGATTGTGTTGATACTGATTGTTGCTTCAAAAAATGTCACGGGGCAAGAGTTTCAATAAAATTAAAATTAGGCGAATGTGGGGGACAGTGCAATATTTTAATATTTTCACTGACAATCCATTATTTAACAAGGCGTGAATTGTGCGTATATGCACGTTATCCTTCTGGAATATCCATGGAATAAGTCCACAAAGGTGCTTTATTACGGAAAAAACTGTGTCCAAAAAAAGTTTTGCAAGAAATACTAATATTTTATTGGAAACGATTTCCAATTTAAAAGCGCCGAAGAATGAAATTGCACCACATACCATAAGTACCCCTAATTTTGAATGATGACGGTTCAAAACATATTTTCTTTGTGGAGATCATGAAAGTATAATAGTTATAGTTGCAGGACTATCCAAGTTAAAGTCCTTTTTGTTCGAAAAGACTTCTTTGCTTCAATTTCTGGAGACCACTTTAATGTTCATATCCCATGCCATGTCAGACCTTGAAAATTCAAGGCGTGGGTTTCTTGCATAAATGATTAGGCGGTGGTTTTTTGTAGTTTTGTAAAATTTGGGTATAAAGCATTGACAATAGCATAACGCAAGTGGATTTGGTACAAAAAAAACAGCAAAGTCTATAATTTTGTTTGTAAATTGAGCGCCATAAGGCACTAGTCTTTCAATTTTCCGCTTGTTTTGTGGTGTTAAAACTTTTACGATCCTTTACTTTGCAGTTGTTTCCATAAGATACCCTATTTTTTACAAAGTTTGTTATCAAGTGTACACTTCGAGCAATTTTATGAGCCATTTAACGATTTGAAAAGCGTTTCGAGAGGTAAGCTTTAACTTTTGCCTTTTCTGCAAATTCAACACTTTTTTCCTGCCTAATTTTAATAAAATGTGTGCGTCTAAACAAGTGAACCGCACTGTATTTCTCACAATGGTGCATTTTTCTCATTTCTCCTTTAACTTTGGTGCATTTTTTGCATCAATTTCACGAGATGATACAAATCAGTGAATATTTTACACAGTTTCCAGCAAAATAAATGCACCGAAAACAAGAATATTGTATATAACTTCTACAATTGTGTATTTTTCTCCTTCTTCTTTTAAATTGGTGCATTTTTATATCCAAATTCAGGAATTGGTGTATATTTTGCACGACAACCATATTTTTCAAGGAATATTAAGAAAAAATAAAATTCGGCTGGCCGCCATATTTAGAATGAAGACAATGATTATATATTTTACTATATATATCGACTTAATCATGCCGCATTTTTTGTATTTTTGACTCGTTTTTAAGAGTACGTCTCTAAAAAATTTAAAAAACAACCAGAAAATTATAATTTTCGAAAAACTAATTTTCACGCATCGAATAAAAAATCTTTAATTATTAAAATTTTCGAGGCGCTCGATTTTTAGACGGGGTAGGACAGAAAATAAATCGACAGATTGGTCTTCGTTTTTAAATTAGGCACTCACATTGATATTTATTCATGATTTTCTTACGTCTATATTATGAATGTGAATACTTAGAATCATAAAATGAGTTTATAATTCTAGCAGACACATACATTCAGCAAAAAATAAAAGACGGTGTAAATGTTAGTTCAAACTCTGTTTCCGATGTAAAAAATAAACTTCGGTTTAAATTTTAAATCAGAATAAATTCTAAGTTTAGGATTTTAATACACTAATGGTGTATTTTATCCATAGAATTATCGTGTATTTTTCACACTCAAGGGAAAAGTTTTTCACCAAAATGTGGTGTAAACTGTTTACCATTTGATAATGTTTGGAAGATTTTTCCGTCGGCTTTTTTGGTCATAAGTAGATGAATGAAACTCGATTATTTCATTTGATTTCCCGACGTTTCGGCAGGGGTTGCTGCCTTCTTCAGGGGTTCTTTATAGGGAAACATTGGTTATTGACAATATAAATATGGAAAAAGAACATTAAACTTACAAAAATTAATCAACGAGCAAAACAATTAACTTTGACTATGACATTATTGAAAATGAAACAAAACTTATTAATTTAAGATGAAACACTTCAATTGAAGTTTAGTCTATTACTTATTTTTGGGACCAACAAGCGAGCTATATATAGCAGATATATTTTGGATGTCCTGTTTTCTGTTCATGTTATTTCTGTTGTTAATTATGTGTAGCGTCTCGAGCGTATACCGTTTTGAGGTATGTCTCTCCGTCTGCAGCACAGTTGCGTTGTCAAAATCCGGGTTGTGGTTCGCTTGGATGGTGTGGTTTGCGAGTGCCGTTTTTCCACCGTTTTTTGATTTGATGTCCGACCGATGGTTGGACATTCTTTGGGATAAAAACTGTTTAGTTGTACCGATGTAACAAAGGTCACAACTTTCAGTGGCGTTACCCATGCAGTTGATCTTGTATATTACGTCAGTACGTTTTTGTTGGTCAATTTTGGGTTTTAGTTTGGAGAACGATGATGCCAGTGTTTTGTGGGATTTGAAAGCTATGCTAACATCCTTGGAGCTCCTGTTGATAATGTGTTTGAAGCTGTCGGCAAGTTTGGGAACGTAGACCACACTTCTATAAACGCGCAACTCTTCACCTGATCCTTCTTCCGGGGGAACCTTGTGTTTATGTCGATGTATAATGTTGCGTATGAAACGATCAGGGTAGTTGTTGTCTTTAAGAATTTTTGTAATCTTGCGTTCATTGGCAAGGTGGAACTTGTCATCACTTAATGTAAGGACTTTATGGACTAGGTTGGAAGCCGTGTTGGTGATGATATGCCTGGCTTGGTTTGAACGGAAGTTGATCAATCTTCCAGATGCCATATCTTTCTGGTACCAGTTAAATGAGAGCCGGTGTTTATCGCGATGAACCATAACGTCCAAAAACGCTATCGCCCTATTTTTTTCCCTCTCCAATGTAAATTGGACTTTGTGGTGCAGTTTATTGAGGCATTCCAACATGTCGTCAATACTTCGATGGTCGATAACCACGAATATGTCATCAACATATTTGGCTATAAATTTCGGCTTTGAAATGGTTTTGAAGCACTCATCCAGTAAATGATCCATCACCAGATCTGCAATTGTGGGCGAGAGTGGGTTGCCCATTGGCATACCAAAAATTTGTTTGTAAGTGTCATCTTTAAACCGTAAAAAGTTGTTTTCTTTTATGCAGAAATCAAGGATTTCAAGAAACTTCGTTTGGCTTAGGTTCGTATTAGCTCTTATTAGCTCCCATTTCATCTTAATGATAGAAATTGCCAGTTGAACGGGAATATTAGTGAAGAGTGAAACGACGTCGTAAGAAACTAAAACGTCCGTTTCCTCTAATTGAACGCCCCTAGCTTTTT